>JAAONU010000015.1:22744173-23037360 GCA_012932295.1 Cyclina sinensis
GCTTTACTGACTTTCTGAAAGGGCATGGGTTCAAATCTAATTGAAACCAAAGTCTTTTTTCTTCAGTTTTCATAATGTATAGAAGCATAAATTTATGTTTGTTCCATAGTATGTAAGTTCATTCTTAATTCTAAAGAGAAAGCTTTTTAAGCTAAATTTTGTGAGTCAATTGCTTTTACAGCCCTGGGTGAAAATTGTGTCCTTCAGTGCTGAGAGAACCATTCATTTGGAGCAAGGGTGCATGGAGGCTGTATAGGTGTGGAGTTGCACACCTTTACTGCTGAAAATACTATTAACATTAATAACAGGCATGAGTTTCAGTTGGGGTTCACATATATTTCATAGACTGAAATAAGAATTCTTCAATACTTTGTCAGAAACTGCAGCCAAACTGTTTTAAAGTTCAGTTTATATTGTTGTCAGTTGGACCTGTACTAAGATTTTTCATGGTAGGCTCCTTGATGTCATCATTGTCCCAGTTTGAGGTGTGACACACTTTACAAACTAGTATTTAACTTCCAACTCCTCATATCGAATAACTAAAATGTTGCAAGTATATTATTTTCACAAAATGGTTAAGAAAATCTAAATAAAGAGGTTTGCCAACAAAGCATTCTTGTAATTCATTGGAACTGCTTCTGTCTGCATTTGTTATTTCTTCATTCCTTTAACTTGTTGTAGAAAACAAGACCCCTGCGATCTTTCACTATCAGAAGCAAGGCTATCAGAACAAAGTATGCCCTTGTTTTTGTTGCTCCTAAATTGTATTGTCACAGAATTTTTAAAAACTAATTTATTAGCTCATCTGAGCACAAAGTGCTCAAAGCTAAGCTATTGGGATCATTGATTGAACAACATCTGTTGGCGTGTGTCGTCAACAATTTGACTTGAACAACTTCTCCTCCTAAACCGCTAAGCCAACTTCAACGAAACATGCCTGGGATATTCATTGCATGAAGCTTTACCAAATCTGTTCAAAGAATTGAATTCCATCAAGAACTGTGGTTGCTATGGCAACTGAAAGGAAAATCTTTGAAAATCTTCTTGTCTGAAATGACAAGGCCCTGAGCCTTAAGATTTGGTATGAAGCATTGTCTAGTAGACCTCTTTGAAGTTTGATCAAATTATGCTCCTGGGGTCAATTGATTTTACATAGGCTTATATGGGGAACATTTTGAAAATCTTCTTGTCTGAAACCATAAGGCCCTGAGCTTTAAGATTTAATATGTATCATTGTCTAGTAGACCTCTACCAAGATTGTTCAAATTATATCTCTGGTATCAAATTTGGCCCCACCCCAAGGGTCAATTGATTTTACATAGGCTTTGATAGGGAAAATTTTGAAAATCTTCTTTTCTGAAACCACTAGGCCCTGAGCCTTAAAATTTAATATGTAGCAATTTCTAGTGGACCTCTACCAAGTTTGTACCAGATTATACCCCTTGGGTCAAATTTAGCTTCACCCCGGGGGTCGATTGATTTTACATAGGCTTATATGGGGAACATTTTGAAAATCATCTTGTCTGAAATGACAAGGCCCTTAGCCTTAAGATTTGGTATGTAGAATTGTCTAGTAGACATCTACCAAGTTTGTTCAAATTATACCTCTGAGGTCAAATTTGGCCTCATCCCCGGGGGTCAATTGATTTTACATAGGCTTATATAGGGAAAATTTTGAAAATCTTCTTATCTGAAACAACAAGGCCCAAAGCCTTAACATTTGGTATGTAACATTGTCTAGTGGCCTCATCCCCGGGGGTCAATTGATTTTACATAGGCTTATATAGGGAAAATTTTGAAAATCTTCTTATCTGAAACAACAAGGCCCAAAGCCTTAACATTTGGTATGTAACATTGTCTAGTGGACTTCTTCCAAGTTGTTCTAATTATACCTCAAGGGTCAAGTTTGGCCCCACTCCAGGGGTCAATTGATTTTACAAAGGCTTATATAGGGAAAATTTTGAAAATCTTCTTATCTGAACCAAAAGGACCTGAGTCTTAAGATTTGGTATGTAACATTGTCTAGTGGACTTCTACCAAGTTTGTTCAAATTATATCTCTGGTGTCAAATTTGGCCCCACTCCAGGGGTCAATTGATTTTACATAGGCTTATATAGGGAAAATTCTTAAAATCTGCTTGTCTGAAACCACAAGGCCCTGAGCCTAAAGGTTTGGTATGTAGCATTGTCTAGTTGACCTGTACCAAGTTTGTACAGATTATACCCCTGGAGCCAAATTTGGCCTCCGCTGGGAGTCAATTGATTTTACATAGGCTTATATTGGCAAAACTTTGAAAAACTTCTTGTCTGAAACGACAAGGGCCTGGGCCTTAAGATTTGGTATGTAGCATTGTCTAGTGAACCTCAACTAAGTTTGTCCAAATTATACCTCTGGGGTCAAATTTGGCTCCACCCTGGGGTCATTGGTTTTACATAGGCTTATATAGGGAAAACTTTGAAAATCTTCTTGTCTGAAACCAAAAGGCCTTGAGCCTTAAGATTTGGTATGTAGCATTGTCTAGTGAAACAGCAAGGCTCCGAGCCTTAAAATTTTGTATGTAACATTGTTTAGTGGACCTCTACCAAGGTTGTTTAAATTATGCCACTTAGGTCAGATTTGGCCCTGCCCCGGTGGTCGATTGATCTTACATAGGCAAAACTTTTAAAAACTTCTTGTCTGAAACCACAAAGCCTAGAACTTAGATATTTTTAATGGAGTATCAGCTAGAAGTCATTTACCAAGTTATGAAATTGTCTCTACCCTTGTGGTCACTTCACTTCATATAGATTTATATTGGGAAAATCTTAAAAAATCTTTTGACGTTTGCTCAACAGCAGACCCAAAGGCAAAGTATTCAGGTGAGTGATCTAGGGCCATCATGGCCCTCTTGTTTTACATGTTGTTGCAGCTCAGTCCCTCTCAGCGACTGCTTCCATGATTCAAACCAGTACTCACATATTGACAACTTTTGAATTTTACATCATGGCATCTTTTTAACAAAAATATAGTTGTTACTTTTCTTTAGAAGATATTATTTGCACCCAAAATGACCTCAGTTGTTGACAAGCCATAAAACTCCATTCATTCATAACTGAAGATCGTCCGCCTTAGTGGGATTCAAACCAGTCAGCAGGAATCATTTACAGCTGTTGAAAAATTGTTTTGGCTTTCTGTGAAGCAGGTTCTTGGTGGCTTATCTACATTAAATGATCCAACTTGTTTTGCTTTTGAATTCTGGATAATTAATCTAATACTGAAATCATCAGCTCAGCAGAAATAAAGACCCTTTGAAAAGTTACCATTCATTTTTGTTTAAAAACTTAAGTTATTTATACTGAATTATCTTAGCCTTATTGTGATAAAATCTATACATTTAATCAGTTGATAAAAAAAAACATAGCAGGTACCCATTCATAACTGAATGTATTGCAGCATAGGATTGTAACTAAAGTGTCTTTGACAGGGGACACAGGATTTGAACCTTAGACCCTCCAAACTTCAGTATACAGATTATCCATTCTTTGATATAACTTTTTATTTCATGATAGTGTATTTTGAATTATTTTTATACCCCCAAAATGAAGTTTGGGGGGTATATAGGAGTCACCCAGTGGTTGGTCGGTCGGTCAGGCGATCGGTCGGGATGTACCATGTCCGATGCATAACTTGTAAACTACTGGTTGGAATCCAATGCAACTTCATACAATGGTCAAGCAATATAAGAGGAAGTGCAGTGTCCAAGAATCATAACTCCATCTTCACTATTTTCAGAGATATTGCCCTTTATTGGTTTTCCTTGTCCGGAGCATAACTTGAAAACTACTGGTTGGAATTTAGTGCAACTTTATACAATGATCAAGCACAATGAGAGGAAGTGCAGTGTCCAAGAATCATCACTCCATCTTCACTATTTGCAGAGTTATTGCCCTTTGTTAGTTTTCCTTTGTATGGAGCAAAACTTGAAAACTACTAGTTGGAATTCATTGCAACTTCACACAGTGGTCAATTACAGTGAGAGGAAGTGTAGTGTCTAAGAATCATAACTCCATCTTCACTATTTTTAGAGTTATTGCCCTTTATTGTTTTTTTTGTCCGGAGCATTACTTGAAAACTACTGGTTGGAATTCAATGCAACTTCATACAATGATCTAGCACATTGAGAAAGTGCATTGTATAAGAGCTATAACTCCATCTTTGCTTTTTGCAGAGCTATTGCCCTTTCTTGGATTTCCTTTTCCAGAATATAATTTGGAAACTTGTGGTTGTAATTCAGTGCAACTTCATACAATGGTCAAGCACATTGAGTGGATGTGCAGTGTACAAGAGCTATAACTCTGTCTTCACTGTTTGTACAGTTATTGCCCTTTATTAGTTTTCTTTGTCTGGAGAATAACTTGAAAACTATCTTTTTGGAATTCATTGCAACTTCATACGATGATCAAATGCAATGAGAGGAAATGCACTGTACAAGAACCACAACTATCTTTAATTGCCCACAGCCATAACTCTTTTTAGCTCGACTTTTTATGAAAAAAAAATCGAGTTATTGTCATAGTCATGGTGTCGTTGCCGTTGCCCTTCCCGTCCGAAAACTTTAACATTGATCATAATTTTTTTATTCCTTGATGGATTATCTTCATACTTGGACACAACAACCCTTGGACACAACAACCCTTGGACAAGACCTTCAAGATGACCAGACTAAACTTGACCTTGACTCTTAAATGACCTTCATATTCAAGGTCAAAATATTGGATTTTGCTAAAATTGGCCATAACTTTATTATCAGTAGGTGGTTTCTCTTAATTCTTGGACACAACAACCCTTTGGAGAAGACCTTCAAGCTGACCAGACTAAACTTGACCTTGACTCATAAATGACCTTCATATTCAAAGTCAAAATATTGAATTTTGCTAAAATTGGCCATAACTTTATTATTAATAGGTGGATTCTCTTTATGCTTGGACACAACAACCCTTTGGACAAGACCTTCATGCTGACCAGACTAAACTTGACCTTTACGCATAAATGACCTTCACCTTCAAGGTCAAATTATTGAATTTTGCTAAAATTGACCAAAACATTAGTATTTATGGTTGGATTTGATTTATACTTTGACAAAACAACACTTACGACAAAACTGACATGTTGAATAACTCAGATTTGAACATGACCTTAAAATTATCTTGACCGTCAAGGTCAGATGATTGAATTTTGCTTAAATTGTCATAACTTTCTCATTATACCCCCACCACAAAATGTGGGGGGGGCTATAATGGATTCGCTTTGTCGCGTCTGTCGGTCCGTCCGTCCGTCTGTCTGTCCGTCCGTCTCCATTATCGTGTCCGCTCTATAAATCCTATACCAACTGAAGGATTTTCTTCAAACTTGGCTGAAATGTTCACCTCAACAAGGGGATGTGCAGAACCTATGTTGCCCATGTGTCACCTCAAGGTCAAGGTCACAATTGAAGGTCAAATATCAAACAATCAAATATTAGACATTATGTCGTGTCCGCTCTGTAAGTCCTACACTAATTGAAAGATTTTCTTTAATCTTGGCTCAAATGTTCACCTCAACAAGGGGATGTGCAGAACCCATGATACCCTTTTGCCGGCTTAAGGTCAAGGTCACACTTGAAGGTAAAAAATTGACTTAGAAAATATTCTTAAATTTTAACATGTATTTGAATATTTCTGAAACTAGAAAACGTATTTGCTTGAAACTTAAAATATATATGAAGTGTCACAATTAGGATATGCAGGTCAAGTTTCATAACTCTGTATTGCATTTTCACAAAGTTATGCCCCTTTTTAAGTCTTCAAATTTACATACAATCAAATATTAGACAATATGTCGTGTCCGCTCTATAAATCCTTTACTAATGGAAGAATTTTCTTCAAACTTTACTCAATGTTCAACTCAACAATGTTATGTGCAGAACCCATGTTACCTTTGTGCCCGCTTAAGGTCAAGGTCACACTTGAAGGTCAAAATTGACTTAGAAAATGTTCTTAAATTTTAACATGTACTTGAATATTTCTGAAACTAGCACAGGTATTTGCTTGAAACTTAAAAGATATATGAGGTATCACAAGTAAGATATGCAGGTCAAGTTTCATAACTCTGTATTGCATTTTGACAAAGTTATGCTCCTTTTTAAGTCTTTATATTTACTTACAATCAATACTAGACAATATGTCGTGTCCGCTTTATAAATTCTATACTAATGGAAGGATTTTGTTCAAATTTGACTCAAATGTTCACCCCAACTGGGCAATATGCAGAACCCATCTTACCCTTGTGCCAGCTTAAGGTCAAGGCCACACTTGAAGGTCAAAAATTGACTTAGAAAATGTTCTGAAATTTTAACATGTACTTGAATATTTCTAAAACTAGAACAGATAATCATTTGAAACTTCAAATATATACGAAGTGTCGCAAGTAAGATATGCAGGTCAAGTTTCATAACTAAACAAAGTGGGGGGAGGATAACTTTGTATTGTATTTTGACAAAGTTAAGTCCATTTTTATGTCTTTAAATTTATTTACTATAATATTTCTTAAACCAAAACAGATATTTACTTGAAACTTAAAATTTATATGAATGGTTACAAGCAAGCTCAGATGACGAAAATTCTACAATTCCATTGAATTATGACACAAGTTATGCCCCTTATAGGCTTAGAAAATGTTCTGATATAACCATTAATACTTAAATGTTTCTGAAACTAGAACAGATATTCACGAAAATGAAAGGTTATTTGTAACTGTTTCGAACATGATTTGACAATATATATTTATACTATTACCTGTACAATTTGTTTGTTTTTTTCACCAGAGATAATTTCTTTTTATGTATATGTATTTGTGCCACTAAAGTTATTCCCTTAACCATCTTTCCATGTCGTCTTCTGTCAAGGACATTGGTGGGGGTATGAATCGCATTCAGCAATAGTTCTAGTTTATTTATAGATTTAATTCAAACTTGGACTAAACAACAGTTGTGACAAATCAGACATTATGATTATTTCAAGTTTGACCTTGACCTTTAAATGACCTTGACGGTCAAGGTCAAATCATTGAATTTTGTTAAAACTGGCCATAATTATGTAATTTATGGTTGGATTTGAATCAGACTTAGACAAAACAACACTTTTTTGTTTCGATTTCAAAAATGTCATCGCATGACCTATATTTTTGACCTACTGACATACTTTCTAGTTTTGAGCTACAGCAATGAAAATGGACTGTGTGCACAGGTTTTTATTTCAATTTCAAAAATGTCATGGCATGACCTATATTTTTGACCTACTGACCTACTTTTTGTTCTTGGAGCTATGGCAATGAAATTTGGACCTTGTATACAGTTTTTTTTCGATTTCAAAAACGTCATAGCATGACCTCTATTTTTGACCTACTGACCTACTTTTTTGTTTTTTTTAGCTACAGCAATGTAATTTGGACTGTGTGCACAGTTTTTCGTTTCAATTTCAGAAATGTCATAGCATGACCTATATTTTTGACCTACTGACCTACTTTTTGTTTTTGGAGCTGTGGCAATGAAATTTGGACCTTGTGGACAGTTTTTCGTTTCGAATTCAAAAACGTCATGGCATGACCCCTATTTTTGACCTACTGACCTACTTTTTTGATTTTTTAGGTACAGCAATGAAATTTGGACCGTGTGCACAGTTTCTCGTTTCAAATTCAAAAATGTCATGGCATGACCTATATTTTTGACCTACTGACCTACTTTTTGTTTTTGGAGCTATGGCAATGAAATTTGGACCATGTATACAGTTTCTGTTCCAATTTCAAAAAAGTCATAGCATGACCTATATTTTCGACCTACTGACCTAATTTTTTGTTTTTGAACTACAACAATGAAATTTGGACTGTGTGCACAGTTTTTCTTTCCGATTTCAGAAATGTCATCGCCTGACCTATTTATTTTTGACCTACTGACCTACTTTTTGTTTTTTGGAGCTATGGCAATGAAATTTGGACCATGTACACAGTTTTTTGTTCCGATTTCAAAAACGTCATAGCATTACCTATATTTTTGACCTACTTTTTTGTTTTTTAACTACAGCAATGAAATTTGGACCATGTGCACAGTTTTTTGTTCCGATTTCAAAAATGTCATCGCATGACCTATATTTTTGTCCTACTGACCTCCTTTTTGTTTTTGGAGCTATGGCAATGAAATTTGGACCATGTATACAGTTTCTGTTCAGATTTCAAAAACGTCATAGCATGACCTATATTTTTGACCTACTGACCAACTTTTTTGTTTTAAAGCTAGGGCAATGAAATTTGGACTGTGTGTACAGCTTTTCGTTCGGATTTCAAAAATGTCATCTCATGACCTATATTTTGACCTACGGACTTCCTTTTTGTTTTTGGAGCTATGGCAATGAAATTGCATTGGTCCATTTCTGTGATATGCATCATTACATTCATAAAAATTTCTTTCATCTTTGAACCCAGGTTAGTGCTTTAGGGCCATTGGCCCTCTTGTTTATTAATACTTGGACAAAACAAGGCTTATGACAAAACCTACATGTTAAATTATTCAAGTATGACCTTAACCTTTAAATGACCTTTACAGTCAAATTTCTAATTATTGCATTTTGCTAAAATAGCCAAACTTCTGGTTTTATGGACGGATATGATCTATACAGGGACAAAACAACACTGAGAATAAAAGAAACGTGTTAAACAATTCAAGCATTACCTTGACCTTTAAATGACCTTGACATTACTTAACTTGGCTATATCTTTGTTGTTAATGGATGTAGTGTCTTCATGCTTGGACGTAACTGCTTTTTAGACAATACCTCCAGAGAAGGTTAAACTGAACTTGACCTAGACCTTTAAGGTCAAATTTCTGAATGTTGCTAAAATTGGCCATAACTTTGTTATGTATAATTATATTTCCAAATGATGTTTTATTTGAAATCCCTTCACCACAATGTGCTTCCTCTGATGTGTTTGCCTTTGGAAATAGAAAAAAGTCAAGCGTGGCCCCCGCTTGCGGTGGCTCTTGTTTCAATTTTTTTACGAAGTATTCTGTTACTAAATTGATAACTTCCTCTGTTCTTTAGCGGTGTTTTGGGGGTATTAATCACATTTAGTGATAGCTCTAGTTATCATTTGTTGAGTTATATTATATTGTGTTGTATTGTTTTGTGTTGTATTGCATTGCATTACATTACATTACATTTGTTTTATATTACTAGGATGTTCGATATTGCCGTGTGAGAGTGGGGACAACTGGTTCTACTGTGTTCAAGTTGACAATATCTGACATTGACAGAAATAACTTCCACAATCACCATACTAGGTAACATTCTAAATATTTACCAACTATATATTTGTCTGTTTGTTTGTCAATCATTTATCCTTCATGTCTATCTTTATACTTACCTTAAAACATAGCACACAGAGCTTTTATGATCAGTGACTCTCTGTCATCTACAATTACTTCAAAGGACATCTGCTCTGAAATCACCAGGCCAAATTTGATGAAACTTGCCTGGAGTTTTCCTTGCAAGGCCCTGAGCCTTAAGATTTGGTATGTAACATTGTCTAGTGGACTTCTACCAAGTTTGTTCAAATTATACCTCTGGGGTCAAATTTGGCCCCACCCAGGGGGTCAATTGATTTTATTTAGGCTTATATAGGGAAAACTTTGAAAATCTTCTTGTCTGAAACCAAAAGGCCTTGAGCCTTAAGATTTGGTATGTAGCATTGTCTAGTGGACCTCTACCAAGTTTGTTCAAATTATGCCCCAGGGTCAAATTTTGCCCTGCCCCAGGGGTCAGTTGATTTTACATAGGCTTATATAGGCAAAACTTTGAAAAACTTCTTGTCTGAAACCACAAAGCCTAGAATATAGATATTGTTAATGGAACATTGTCTAGTGGACCTCTACCAAGACTTTTCATATTATGCCCCTTGAGTGAAAATTGGCTCTACCCTGGGGGTCACTTGAATTCACATAGATTTATATAGGGAGAATCTTTAAAAAGTTTCTGATGTTTGCTCAACAGCAGACCCAAAGGCAAAGTATTCAGTTGAGCAATTTAGGGCCATCGTGGCCATCTTGTTATTGTTAATTTCACAGTTATGTTGTCTCTTCCTGGATTGTGCCCCTTTGTTATAACTATAGTATTCTTCATGGTAAATGACATGTAGTGGGAGATGTATGTTTTTTCTCAATAACAAGTTCTAGTTCTTTCTATGTTTCTATGCCCCAAAGGTTGGCATATTAAAATCGTACCTTGCAGGCTCTAACTTTGTTATGCCACAGGAGATTCTTATATAATATGTCGGAGCATCAAAACAACATGTCCCTTTCAATACCAACATCCCTTTCTCAAATACCAGGGTCACAGTGTTAAGATAATCAAATTCTGTATATATGGAAACTTTTGTCCAAAATATAAAACTCTTGTGCATTGAGGGATTTAAAAAAAACTTTCCACAATTGTTCAGCCTGTCAATTGTCCCTACCTCAAAGGTCACATTTTTATAATCCTGTATACAGTCTTTCTAAACAACTTGGCACAAGTGTTCAGCACATCAAGATGATGTGTCGTGTGCAAAACCTGTGTCCCTATCTCAAATGTTAACGTCTAACTTTAATGATTAATCATTGTCCAAAGCATAACTTGTTATACCCCCACCACAAAATGTGGGAGGGGGGGGCTATAATCGATTCGCTTTGTCGCGTCCGTCCGTCGGTCGGTCCGTCCGTCCGTCCGTCAGTTCATCCGTCTCCATTATCGTGTCCGCTCTATAAATCCTATACCAACTGAAGGATTTTCTTCAAAGATGGCTGAAATGTTCACCTCAACAAGGGGATGTGCAGAATCCATGTTGCCTATGTGTCAGCTCAAGGTCAAGGTCACAATTGAAGGTCAAATATCAAACAATCAAATATTAGACATTATGTCGTGTCCGCTCTGTAAGTCCTACACTAATTGAAAGATTTTCTTTAATCTTGGCTCAAATGTTCACCTCAACAAGGGGATGTGCAGAACCCATGTTGCCCATGTGTCAGCTCAAGGTCAAGGTTACAATTGAAGGTCAAATATCAAACAATCAAATATTAGACATTATGTCGTGTCAGCTCTGTAAGTCCTACACTAATTGAAAGATTTTCTTTAATCTTGGCTCAAATGTTCACCTCAACAAGGGGATGTGCAGAACCCATGTTACCCTTTTGCCGGCTTAAGGTCAAGGTCACACTTGAAGGTCAAAAATTGACTTAGAAAATAGTCTTAAATTTTAACATGTATTTGAATATTTCTGAAACTAGAAAACGTATTTGCTTGAAACTTAAAATATATATGAAGTGTCACAATTAGGATATGCAGGTCAAGTTTCATAACTCTGTATTGCCTTTTTACAAAGTTATGCCCCTTTTTAAGTCTTCAAATTTACATATAATCAAATATTAGACAATATGTCCTGTCCGCTCTATAAATCCTATACTAATGGAAGAATTTTCTTCAAACTTTACTCAAATGTTCAACTCAACAAGGTTATGTGCAGAACCCATGTTACCATTGTGCCGGCTTAAGGTCAAGGTCACACTTGAAGGTCAAAATTGACTTAGAAAATGTTCTTAAATTCTAACATGTACTTGAATATTTCTGAAACTAGCACAGATATTTGCTTGAAACTTAAAAAATATATGAGGTATCACAAGTAAGATATGCAGGTCAAGTTTCACAACTCTGTATTGTATTTTGACAAAGTTATGCCCCTTTTTAAGTCTTAATTTACTTACAATCAATACTAGACAATATGTCGTGTCCGCTCTATAAATTCTATACTAATGGAAGGATTTTCTTCAAACTTGACTCAAATGTTCACCCCAACTGGACAATGTGCAGAACCTATCTTACCCTTGTGCCAGCTTAAGGTCAAGGCCACACAAAATGTTCTGAAATTTTAACATGTACTTGAATATTTCTAAAACTAGAACAGATAATCATTTGAAACTTCAAATATATACGAAGTGTCGCAAGTAAGATATGCAGGTCAAGTTTCATAACTAAAAAAAGTGGGGGGGGGGATAACTTTGTATTGTATTTTGACAAAGTTATGTCCATTTTTATGTCTTTAAATTTATTTACTATAATATTTCTTAAACCAGAACAGATATTTACTTGAAACTTAAAATTTATATGAATGGTTACAAGCAAGCTCAGATGACGAAAATTCTACAATTCCATTGAATTATGACACAAGTTATGCCCCTTTTAGGCTTAGAAAAAGTTCTGATGTAACCATTAATACTTAAATGTTTCTGAAACTAGAACAGATATTCACAAAAATGAAAGGTTATTTGTAACTGTTTCGAACATGATTTGACAATATATATTTATACTATTACCTGTACAATTTGTCTTTTTCACCAGAGATAATTTCTTTTTATGTATATGTATTTGTGCCACTAAAGTTATTCCCTTAACCACCTTTCCATGTCATCTTCTGTCAAGGACATTGGTGGGGGTATGAATCGCATTTAGCGATAGTTCAAGTTTTCAATGGTCATGATGGCATGACTAGCCCCACCCCATTCCGTATCACACACACACACACAGTAGTTTGATAGTCCCATTTCACAGGACCAGATGGACCTTTTGTTTAATTATCTGCCTTTATTGTGTTGCCCTTTCGAAGAAATGGCGATACATAGGGATCGCTTTGTCCGTCTGTCCATCACGAAAACCAACGTTGGCTATAACTTTGCCATTTCTAAACATTATCTTTTCAAACTTTCAAATTGTATTGCTTATGACAATAGGGTCAGGATGATGCCAACATTTCTATGTCAAGGTCACATTTGACAGAGTTATGCCCCTTTTTGTACTTGGATTTTGTCATGAAAACTTAACGTTGTGAATAACTTTGCCATTTCTTAACATTTGGACATCAAACTTTCAAATTATTTTGCTTACGACAACAGGGTCGTGATGATGCCAAAATCTGTAGGTCAAGGTCACAATTGACAGAGTTATGCCCCTTTTTGTACTTGGATTTTGTGATGAAAACTTAACATTGGCTATAACTATGCCATTTCTTAATGTTTCTTCATCAAACTTTCCAGTTGTAATGCTTACAATTGTATCACTTAAGACAACACCATTTCTCAAGGGCAGATAACCCTCAGATTTATTTTTGCAATGTTATGCCCCTTTTTCAAGTTAAAATTTCTTGGTTAACCTTTTTCTATTTGTCCATGTCTCAAAAAGTGTCAAAGATATTCCATTCAAACTTGGAATACTTGATCACCAGCAAGACCCCTGCAAAGATTGTTGGTACCCATGTCCCTGGGGTCACAGTAAGCCCCACCCCCAGGGGTCACTTGATTTTGCTTATACTTATATATAGGAAAAAACTTCTTAAGCCTAGAAATAAAATATTAACTGACATGAGATGGGTAAGTACTCCCCCCCCCCCCACCGTCCCCTCTACATGGGGACCCCCCCCCCCCATTTTTCTAACACCCCTGGGCCCTGTTTTTTTAATTTTAATACAAAGGTACTTGACTTTCCTTCCATCCTTGACCCCCCCACCCAACCAGTCACCCCCCCCCCCCCTCCCCCCGGCCCCAATTTTTTTTTTTTTTGATACATAGGTACTTGACTCCCCCTCAAACTTGTATACAGCATTTTGTAAAAACTATCAAAGGTATTAAACTTTACATGTAATTTAGTGATAGATACCCATTTGCCTAGTGTCCAGTTCAAGTTAACAGAGTCTGTCTTTTCATTTCTGTGTGCTATTGCTTTGGAGTCGAGGCTTCATTTGTGGGGTGAGGAGGGGCGGGGTTTTGGGGAGGAATTTTTCCCTTATAGTGATTGATAGATCTTCTTTCTGTCTTTCACTAACTCTTTCCTCCTTTCTTTTCTTTTTCATTCATTCATTTTCCTCTTTTTACTTTCTTTCTTTTTCTGGACATTTTTCAAACTTTTATCTTTTGACTAAGCAAGACTTTATAGTAACTGACTTGTTTTTGCTTTTCTTTCTATTTTCTTGTTGGTCTCCTTTACACATTTATTCCTTCCCTTCTTCCTTATTTCTTTCTTCTTTCTGTTTTCCATTTCATGATATCTCATGAAGATAATGTTTTCTTGATAATCATAGACCTGATGCTGTTATAATGATCAGTAAATGTTATGTCTCCTTATCTGTCATTTGCATCTTTTACTTCAGGTTGAAGTGGTAGGAGACACAACATATTAATGACCCCAAAAGTTGATTGATAGATAGAAGGGGAACTCTTCACACTACATACAAAACAATGATGGAAAGGACTTTAACAATATGGTAATTAAGGCTTTTGTGATAGTTGTCAATGGACAATTCACACTTAAGAGTAACTGTGGTAACTCCACTTTCCAGTAAGATTAGAACATAATTGGAGGTTGTGTATGCCTGTCTGATTAATCTCTCTATTGCAATTTTTTCTATATTGGCCCAGTAAGCCACAGAGGTCTGAAACTGAATGAATGGTTACTGCAACTTACTTATTTTCATAGGCGAAATAATAGTTTTCAAACACATTTGAAATAAAGTAACACCATGAAGTACATTTAAAATCGGCCATAAACATGTAAAAATATGTAAATGTAAAAATAAACTGTAAATTTAAAAATAAGACATATAATAATATGAATCAAACTAAGGTAAAATGCACTTCAACATAAAATGTTAATAAAGTCAAATAACATACACATAAAACAAACAAAAACCAGCAAAATAACAAAACACAAAGAAATAAAGGTACTCATTTAAACAAGATTGAAACAAACTTAATTCCAAGGAAAAATAAATTTTAACTTGCAAACTTAATCTTCAATAGAATTAGCATTCATTAAGGTGCTGTATAAAAATAAAAAATAAAATAGTTACCTTTAGAAACAAATCTTTTTTGTATAAGTTTTATTATACCCCCACCACAAAATGTGGGGGGGGGGCTATAATGGATTCGCTTTGTCGCGTCCGTCCGTCGGTCGGTCCGTCCGTCCGTCCGTCTCCATTATCGTGTCCGCTCTATAAATCCTATACCAACTGAAGGATTTTTTTCAAACTTGGCTGAAATGTTCACCTCAACAAGAGGATGTGCAGAACCCATGTTGCCCATGTGTCAGCTCAAGGTCAAGGTCACAATTGAAGGTCAAATATCAAACAATCAAATATTAGACATTATGTCGTGTCCGCTCTGTAAGTCCTACACTAATTGAAAGATTTTCTTTAATCTTTGCTCAAATGTTCACCTCAGCAAGGGGATGTGCAGAACCCATGTTACCCTTTTACCGGCTTAAGGTCAAGGTCACACTTGAAGGTCAAAAATTGACTTAGAAAATAGTCTTAAATTTTAACATGTATTTGAATATTTCTGAAACTAGAAAACGTATTTGCTTGAAACTTAAAATATATATGAAGTGTCACAATTAGGATATGCAGGTCAAGTTTCATTACTCTGTATTGCATTTTCACAAAGTTATGCCCCTTTTTAAGTCTTCAAATTTACATACAATCAAATATTAGACAATATGTCCTGTCCGCTCTATAAATCCTATACTAATAGAAGAATTTTTTTCAAACTTTACTCAAATGTTCAACTCAACAAGGTTATGTGCAGAACCCATGTTACCTTTGTGCCGGTATAAGGTCAAGGTCACACTTGAAGGTCAAAAAATTGACTTAGAAAATATTCTTAAATTCTAACATGTACTTGAATATTTCTGAAACTAGCACAGGTATTTGCTTGAAACTTAAAAAATATATGAGGTATCACAAGTAAGATATGCAGGTCAAGTTTCATAACTCTGTATTGCATTTTGACAAAGTTATGCCCCTTTTAAAGTCTTAATTTACTTACAATCAATACTAGACAGTATGTCATGTCCGCTCTATAAATTCTATACTAATGAAAGGATTTTATTCAAACTTGACTCAAATGTTCACCCCAACTGGGCAATGTGCAGAACCCATCTTACCCTTGTGCCAGCTTAAGGTCAAGGCCACACTTGAAGGTCAAAATTGACTTAGAAAATGTTCTGAAATTTTAACATGTACTTGAATATTTCTAAAACTAGAACATATAATCATTTGAAACTTCAAATATATACGAGGTGTCGCAAGTAAGATATGCAGGTCAAGTTTCATAACTAAAAAAAGTGTGTGGGGGGGGATAACTTTGTATTGTATTTTGACAAAGTTATGTCCATTTTTATGTCTTTAAATTTATTTACTATAATATTTCTTAAACCAGAACAGATATTTACTTGAAACTTAAAATTTATATGAATGGTTACAAGCAAGCTCAGATGACGAAAATTCTACAATTCCGTTGAATTATGACACAAGTTATGCCCCTTTTAGGCTTAGAAAATGTTCTGATATAACCATTAATACTTAAATGTTTCTGAAACTAGAACAGATATTCATGAAAATGAAAGGTTATTTGTAACTGTTTCGAACATGATTTGACAATATATATTTATACTATTACCTGTACAATTTGTTTTTTTTCACCAGAGATAATTTCTTTTTATGTATATGTATTTGTGCCACTAAAGTTATTCCCTTAACCACCTTTCCATGTCGTCTTCTGTCAAGGACATTGGTGGGGGTATGAATCGCATTCAGCGATAGTTCTAGTTTTAATTAGGATTTATGTAATACATTTTGATAGGGACTTTTGTGGACTTGTAGGTTTGTGTGGCTTAGTTCTTTAATGGAGAGAACTACTGAAAACATCCATGTCTCATAATATTTATTCTACATGTTATTAACTGCTGTAGTCACTGATATCTTACTGTTAACATGAAATACTGTACTTATTGATAAGGGGTATAAAACAGACTACATTATAACAATACTAGTCCTTGGTGAACAGAAGAAAATGATTTTATATTTTAAGTAATTTTCTACAAAATTAAAAAAGGTGAGACCGTCAGTTAAAAAAGGTTAAAAAATAAGGCAAATAGAAGAAAAGGTAAAATGAGTGTTCTGAAAATTCAGAAAATAAATGTATTTCTTTGATCTTACCCTTTGTAATTTGCAGTTGAAAGTTTTATACATTTTTGAAGTATATAATGTTAGGAAGCTAGATGGTCCTTGAAATAATTTTGTAACTAAAAGGAAGTTAGAAGTTCTAACATTAGCATTCAGTTCAGAAGTATGCAGCAGTTTTAAGGGTGTCCTCAATATAGCAATTATGAAACTGTGTCTTATTTCTTCTTACAGTAAGCTTGCGCTTTGCATGCCAGGTCTGAATGCACACCTTTTGTGCCTGCAAGGTCACTAAAAACAGATGCCAACACCCAACCTGCCAGGTTATATAAAATATACAATGTATCCTTGCCAGCCAGGTAAACCCGTACACAAATATATATAAAAAAGCACTCACTGCCTGCAAGGTCCAAAAACTAAAACATAGACATGCTTGCCAGGTAACTAAAAAACAAATCACAACCCTATAGCTGCTAGGTAACTAAAACTAAACAACACTGCCATGCTTACAAGGTTCCATTGCAACACCTTCCTGTGAGATCATACAGCAAAGCAATTGCTGCCACATCTCATAGGAATGAATAGTCCACCTTTCTCCGTAACAAAGTAAATAATTGTACACTTATACCTGCCAGCCACTTTCCCCAAATGTGTTCATCAAGCCCTTGCCTGCCAGGCTCCCTCCCTCCAAATATACATAAAGCCCATACCTGCCAGGCTCCCTTCCCCCAAATATACATAAAGCCCGTGCCTGCCAGGCTCCCTTCTCCCAAATATACATAAAGCCTATGCCTGCCAGGCTCCCTTCCCACACAATACATAAAGCCCATGTCTGCCAGACTTACTTCCTCCAAATAAACATGAAGCACATACCTACCAGGCTTCGCCCCCCTGGTATACATACAGCCTATGTCTGCCAGGTTTTCCTTTGAAAAATAAATTAAGCCCATACCTGCCAGGCTTCCCTCTCCAACATTTACACCAAGACCATGCCTGCAAGCTTCCCCACTCCCACAAAAAAAAGAAAGTAGTCATCAGACCTGCTAGGCTTCCCTCTCTCCAATGTATACATCAATGCTTTTTCTGCTAGACCCTATCCAACAAAATTTACATTAAGCTTATTCCTACAAGGTTGCCCCAACTAAGTATACTTCAAGCCCTAGCCTGTCAGGCTTTCCTCAAATGGGAGTATACTTCAGACCCATGCCTGCAAGCCCTCCATCCCCTCAAAAAACCTAAAACAAAACAACATCAAGCCCATGATTTAAACCATGCTTCTGTACCAAACAACACATACATTCTATGCCTCCCAGACTTCCATCCCAAAGCATACACAAAGCCCTTGCCTGCCTAGCTACTGTACTAAAGTATACATGAAGCCCATACCTCCTTTGGTTCTGTCTCAAGTATACATAATACCAGGTGTTTGCATATGCTTCTCAGGCTTCTGTTCCAAACTATAAATGATGCCCAAGCCTCCTTGGGTTCTAGTCCAAAGTATATATAAAGCCTCGGGTTTCGGCCATGCCATTCAGGCTTCTGTCCCTAACTATACAATAAATCCATGTCTCCTTAGTATACATTAAGCCCAGGCTTTGGCCCATGACTCCCAGGCTTCTGTTCCAAAACTAAAATAATTATAGGCTATGACCCAGGCTTTCAGCCTGATTTCCAAAACTATGACTGCATGAAGACTATGTCTCCTTGGCTTCTGGCCCAAACTATACATAAAGCCCAGGCCCTGGCCCATGCCTTTCAGGCTTCTGTCCCAAACTATGTATGAAGCCCATGTCTCTCAGGCTTCTGTCCCAAAGTATACATAAAGCCTAGGCTCTGGCCCATGCCTATCAAGCTTCTGTTCCAAAACTAAAAATGATTCCAGGCTATGACCCATGCCTTTCAGGGTGCTTTCCCAAACTATGTATGAAGCTCATACCTTCTTGGCTTCTGGCCCAAACTATACATAAAGCTCAGGCCTTGGCCCATTCCTTTCAGGCTTCTGTCCCAAAATATACATGAAGCCCATGCCCCATTGGCTTCTGTCCCAAAGTATACATAAAGTCCAGGCTTTAGATATGTCCTCACATGCTTCTGTCCCAAATTATACATGAAGCACATGCCACCTAGGCATGGCAGTTTTAATGCTGAATTTTGAGGATTATTTCACTTTCTTATTCAAACAGAACTTTAAAGATACACATTTAGATAGGTACTGCTGCATAATAAGGAGTGTTTTGGCTACTCATTTACAAAATAATTCTCATATATCAGTGTAGGTTTTACATTTTAAGGACTGTTTTGGCATCTCAGAGTTGATGAAATTGTATGATATGTTCTGTAATTTAAGTGTACGTACTGCTTTTTAAGGACTGTTTAGACTGCTTATTCTTTGTCAAATTTTCTGGTAGGTTTTTGATTAAAGTGTAGGCTCTCTGCATTTAAAGGACTGTTCTAGCTTCAGATTTTTCTTTTACTGGCATTGTTCAGTTTCGTCTGCTACAACTATCTTATACCCTGATATTGTAAAGTCTTTAGGCACTTGTCATTGAGAACTGTTGGGTATTTTTCAACTTAGTTCTGTCATTTTTTCTGTTAATGTTATAAGGAAATTGTGTAGGTTGTACATTCAGGATTTGTTTTAGTCAATCATTTTTGACAAAATTTCGTGTTCAGGTTCTGAAGAAAATGTGTAGGTTCTACATTTTGAGGAGTCTTTAGGCCTGACATTTTTTTCAAAAGTTCCTGTTCAGATTCTGACATTAAAGTTTAGGTTCTGCATTTTTAGGACCTTTGGGCAACTGATCTTTGTCAGATCTTCCTGTTAAGGTTCTTAAATAACCATATAGCTCTTCTGCATCCTAAGGACTTTTTGGCCTTTCATTTATGTCAGGTTCTGAAACTTTGGAAAAAAAAGCTATAATAAACTATGGTCATTAAGATAGATGTCCAGCTTATGTACAGATGTTGTTTGTTTAGGTACTGAATTTGAAGTCAAAACAGACCTTCTTTGTTGGTATGAGAATGTTAGTTTAGGTGCTACCTGTCAAGAACTGTTTGGCATACACAAAATTGGTCTTGGAAATGTGCTCAATCAAAAAATAATTAAGGCTTTTAATCTATTGGTCATTAGAAATTCTGCATGGTTACTGCATATTCTTTGTGAGGGTACATATGTTTTTTGGTATTATGTTCTGAAAAACATTGTCAGTTTGGTTTGGGGGTTCTTTCAAAGACTTAAATTAAATAAGTTTTTTGATCACCTGAGCCTAGGTTCATGGTGAGCTATTAGGATCGATCAATGTCCGTCGTCCGCCAGACGTCCACGCTTAGTTTGTTAACACTTTAGTGGTCACGTTTTGCCTCAATTGTCATGAAACTTAGGATGTTTGTCTCAGTAATTACTCGCACAAGTTCGAACATGTGTTATCTGGGTTGAAAAACTGGGTCACAGAGCCGAAAAATGGAAAAACCTTTCATTGATTCAAATGTATACATCAATGCTTTGCCTGCTAGATCCAGCTCTAGAGGCTACTTTTTCAGTCCAAATGTCTTGGAAATTTGTCAGAACGGTTGCTTTGATGTTTTCTAGCTCAGGTTCGAATATGGCTCATCTGGGTTCAAAAACTAGATCTCAGAGCCCAAATATTGAAAAACATTGTTAACACTCTAGAAGTTACATTTTCAGTCCAAATAATCTGGAAATATGTCAGAAAGGTTGTTTTGATGATTTCTAGCTCAAATTTGAATATGGGTCATCTGGGATCAAAAACTAAGTAACAAAGCTCAAAAATAGAAAAACATTGTTAACACTGTAGAGGCTACTGTTTCAGTCCAAATATCCTGGAAATTTGTCAGAAAGGTTGTTTTGATGATTTGTAGCTCTGATTGGAATATGACTCATCTGAGGTCAAAATCTAGGTCACAGAGCCCAATATATAAATAACATTGTTAACACTCTAGAGGTAAGATTATAAGTCCAAATAACCAAGAAATGTTTAAGAAAGGTTGTTTGATAATTTCTAGCTCAAGTTCAAATATGGGTCACCAGGGTTAAAAACTAGGTCACAGAACCGAAAAATAGATAAAAATTTGAAAAAACACTCTAGAAGCTACATTTTCAGTCCAAATATCCTGGAAATTTGTCAGAGATGTTGTTTTGATGATTTCTAGCTCAAGTTCGAATATGGGTCATCTGGGATCAAAAACTTAGTCACAGACACTAAATATGGAAAAACCTAATTGACACTCCAGAGGTATCATTTTCAGACCAAATAACCTCGAAATTTGTCAGAATGGTTGTTTCGATGATTTCTAGCTCGGATTCGAATACATGTATGGATTATCTGGGGTCAAAAACTAGGTCACAGAGTCCAATTATGGAAAAACTTTGTTAACACTCTAGAGGTAACATTTTCAGTCCAAATAACCTGGAAATTTGCTAGAAAGGTTGTTTCAATATTTTCTAGGTCAAGTTCGAATATGGGTCATCTGGGGTCAATTAACTAGTTCCATAGCAACTTTGTTAAAAGCAGCCATACTCAGGTGAGCGATGTAGGGCCCTCTTGTTAAATAGTTAGGTTAGCTTGGTTAAACCAGCTTTAATATATACGCATTAGGGTTTTTAGCTTGACTATTCGAATAATAAGGAGGGCTATAGTTCTCGCCCTGGCGTCGGCGTTGGTTCATGTTAAAGTTTTTGGTCAAGGTAACATTATTCACCTAACCCTTGCAGATATAGCCCTGAAACTTACAATACTTGTTTATCATCAAGACCTTACTCTGCTAACAAGAGGAGGTAACTCTGTCAAGCATTTTGTATGTATTATGGCCACTAGTGTACTTAGAAATTAGGTTAAAGTTTTTCAAGAAGGTAGCACTAGTCATCTTTCCCTTGCAGCTATTGCCCTGAAACTCAGAATACTTGTTTACCATCAAGAGCTTAGTCTGCTCACAAAAGAGGGTTACTGTGTCTAGCATTATGTGTGAATTATGGCCCCTTTTATCTCGACTATTCGAAGAATAAGGAGGGCTGTAATTCTCGCCCTTGCGTCGGCGTTGGTTCATGTTAAAGTTTTTGGTCAAGGTAACATTATTCACCTAACCCTTGCAGATATAGTCCTGAAACTTACAATACATGTGAACCATCAAGACCTTACTCTGTTTACAAGTAGAGGTAACTGTGTCAAGCATTTTGTTGCAGATATAGACTTGAAACATACAATACTAGTTTACCCTCAAGATCTCAGTGTAATCACAAGAGGAGATAACTGTGTCCAGCATTTGTGTGAATTATGGCCCATTCTGGACTTAAGAATTTAGTTAAAGTTTTTTGGCAAGGTAGCACTAGTCACATTTCCCTTCCAGATATAGCCCTGGAACTCACAATACTTGTTAACCATCAAGAGCTTAGTCTGATTACAAGAGGAGATAACTGTGTCCAGCATTTTTGTTGACTTATGGCCCCTTTTGGACTTAGAAATGTGGTTAAAGTTTTTCGGCAAGGTAGCACTTGTCACCTTTCCCTTCCAGATATAGCCCTGGAACTCACAATATTTTTTAACCATCAAGAGCTTAGTCTGATAAAAAAAGGATATAACTGTGTCAAGCATTTTGTGTGAATTGTGGCCCCTTTTTGACTTAGAAATTTGGTTAAAGTTTTCGGCAAGGTAGCACTAGTCACCTTTCCCTTGCAGATTAACTTAAAACATTTTTTTATCATTATGGCTTTAGACTTCCACAAGAGGAGGTAAATTTTGAGTTTATAAGGTTTTATAACCTTTTAGTGTCAAGTACTGAGAATAGTCGAGCGCGCTGTCCTACGACAGCTCTTGTTTCTGTTATACTTCCCATCAAAATGATTAATATATTTTGATAATTCATAATAAGTTGAAGTCAAACTACAAAGTAAAGTCATTAAATAAATGATAGATAAATTAATTAATTTAATAAATGTTAATGTAAGTCATTATGGCGTTTCAGATCAAGATGTTCAGTAGAAGACCAACTACGCACGAAGACACAGACACAATGCCAAGAAACTGGTACAGTGTGATAGTGGAAAATATGAATCTAATAATAAACGAAACAACTATAATCCCCACCATCTTTGTCTTGGATGATCACGGCCAAAAAATCCTAAGAGGAGACGGAAAATCATTTGTGAGTAGGTACGTCTACGACAATGACATTGAGACCCTCCGAACAGAAACAGTGTACAAGTGGCAGACACCACAGGACATACTGAACACAATCAAAGCAGACGAAAAAACAACCAACATGATCACAGCGATCAAACATTTAATTAACACAAAACCCTCAGCAATATCATGGCACAATGGGGAAACAGATCAAAATTGTCAACATCATGGATACCATCTCCACATCCTAACCAGTCAACTAACAAACGAACCCAACATTGCCTAGACTTACGCATACGTAAAACTACAGAACGCCGTCAAACAGGCACAGGCAGCCCTCAAGAGCCAAAAGGTAAAGCTGAAGCCCAACTTCAGCCGCTATATGATCAAAGCCCCAAAGACCTTCGGAGGCTGCAATAATAATACGATGAAGAGTCTCATCTTTTCAAACCAAGAACGACCAAGAGACATTACCCCCCCCCCCCCCCCCGAGAGCAGTGCAACTCTTCTACGCACCAGCAGCCACCGCCCCCCGCAAAAAGACACAGAGCTGAACACCGAGGCACTCTTTGACCTGATCAACAGGTACAATAAAATTGACGTATTTTCCTTATTCCAACAGATCAAAGAAAGCAACAGTGAGGCGGACCATGAAATCCTGACAAAGCTATACAGACACCGGGATTGGAATCGAATCTACAGGCAGGCAATACAAGAACATAATATGGCGATAAAGCTCGATGACAAAAATTACGGTGACATCCTGATGGGTTTCATAAATGACCCGTCAGAAACACAGGCCATGTTATCTACTGACCAAACCTGGGAATTATTCGTAGAGTGGTGTGCAGAACAGCACATCGATGCCGATTTATTCTTGTGCCGCCTCTACGCCATCCTGTTCACTAGGATCAATAAAATAAACACCTTTGCACTTGAAGGCAAGTCAAATGCAGGAAAGACTTATTGGATGACTGGGGTGGTGCCCTACCCGGAGTATGCAGAATCGGTCATAAATTCAAAGGAATTCCCCCTCGACGCCTGTGTAGAGAAACCCCTCATCCTGGTCAATGAATTGACCATTGCTACCCCAGATATGAGTGAACAGTTTAAAAATGTACTAGGAGGAGAGCCAACGACAGTGAATGTGAAAAAGCACCACCCCCAGTTAATGCAAAGGAAGCCAGTGCTACTTACCAGTAACCTCGCCATCTGGAGATTCGTAACCAATGACATGCGCCCGTTAAAAAACAGAATGTTCCGCTATGCAGGACTAAAGAAAAGCATAGCACTAGAAAAGTCTAAGAAGAAGGCACGGAACTTTGGATATTTTCAAACAGTGTTTGAAGGCATCAAGCATGTAGAACAAATAACCAAAGTCCAAATAAAAGAAGACACTCGCGCACAGACACACCACGTGTACCGAGGCATTTTCCAGATTGGAAAGGACGGGAACAACTCAGACAACTCATTCGACATGGAAGAAGATGTCCCCACCAGCACACCATCCCCCACCTACGTCCTAGAGAAACACCAGAGCCCGACAAAGACAAACATCACACAATACTTTGAGGAACTAAACCTCCCATCTACTTCTACTACCCCGGACTATGACAACATGAAAGAACACAGTCCGGCAACTATCAGAACAGCCTTCACTGAGTCAGAAAAAGAGCATATGGAGAATGACCGCATTTACGGCTTCCCACAGTGGTACGATAGTGTCAGAGAAGACCCCGAGGTCATAGTGATCAGTGATGATGATGAAAACACAGAGATCGACATAAAAGAACTCCATACTTCCTGGATTGATGATACCATAATGGAATCACCCACAGCTACCTCCACACCAAAAAGAAAACGACGAACAGACACCAATGAAAGCAATACTAGTTCCCCTGAAAACCCACAGGACAGGAGCTTGCACCTTTCAGATCTAGAAGATGACTCCCCCAAAATACTCATGCCCCCACCAAAGAAAAGGACAAAAACAACAACGCCCCCAGTAAGAAGACTATTCCGCCGAAGAAACCCCTCCGCTGTCTGTGGCAGGAGGATGAAGATACAGATTAAAGACATTCACCAAAAGTAATAAAATGACAGTATTCGTTCAGTGACATTATATATGTGTTTATGTTTATTTTCAGTTCTTTTGTTTTCACGTTGAAAATTGTTAATAGTTATTTTCAATAAAGTTAGTTAGTGAAATCTCAGTTACTTGAGAGGGCACTCTAAGGAAGAAAAGGGATCAAAATCAAATATATTGTATGGCCCCATTCCTTATTATATATATGTATTGTTTAATAATAAAGTAATCACTAACTAATTACCATTAATGTAATACAAACGTTTGTATTACATTAATAGTAATTAGTTAGTTTGATAAATAATAAAACCGATTAGTTAGTTGTGCTCTTTATATATAGAGAGAGCACAGAATCGGCAAATGGATTGAAGGTATGGGGTCATACATCAATGCATTAGTATTGAGGGATGGGGTCTTACAATAGGATTTTTTTATTGTTTATCAAACGGCAGTCATTGTTTTGGCCGCCATTTTAAAATGGCGGACACTAACTGACTACCATTTCTGGCTATAGAGTGAAGAATATTATGTCGTTTCAATATGTCTTAATTAATTGTGAGAGTTATGGTAATAGTTTCAGGTCAAACGAGGTTACAAAGCAGTTTTGATAATTACTTTTTTATTTTATAATTATTTTCTTGTCTGATGAGTTATGGCTCTCAGATTTAGAACTATAGTCCTTTCATAGCTAAGAATTTGGATTAGTGGACTAATATTTTACACTGTCTGTTTTCCTAGCTGTTGGTTGTGATGATGTCTTCTCAGAGTACAGGCAGGACTTTGCACTTTTTCAGATTTAACCCTGTCTGCTTCATTGATTGAGACTACCAACAATCAACACCATTGAGGGATCAAGTGTCTATATGCCCATTAAAATGAGTGTTGTGATGGCCTGTCTGCTGCCCTGTGCTGGTGGACGGGATGGAAATGTTTGTTCTAGGTGTGTTGAGAGATATGGCCAAGACAGGATTTGTTTTTATTAGCTTCATCTGACTGACGGTCAGGTGTAACTTTTTGTAAGCTATTTTGTCCATCTGTTTTTCTTGTTTCCATCTCACCTGGGTACCTCCCCCCCCCCAAAAAAAAAAAATCAGTGGATGCGATAGAAAGGTACTTTACCTTCATCCAGCATTGTCCTTGACCTTCATATGACATACTGACCTAATTTCTTGTTTTTAGCAAAGTGCTCAGGGTGAGCTTTTTTTTATCAGTCTTTGTCCAGTCCGTCCGTTCGTCCTTCCGTCCATCGTCAAATTTTCATTCAAATGACATTTCCTCTGAAACTAAAGGGCCATATTAAATGAAACTTGCCTGGGATGTTCCTTGCATGAAGCTCTACCAAGATTGTTCAAATGGTTCTGGTCCAATGCATTTCTGGTTCACTGGAGCTAAAATTAGATTTTAAAAGTTGGATCTTTATAAGTTTTCTTCTCCGAAACCTCAAGGCCTGGAGCTTAGATGTTTGGTATGAAGCATCATCTAGTGGACCTCTACCAAGATTGTTCAATTTATGACCGTGGGGTCAAAACTGACCCCACCCCAGGGGTCAGTTGATTTTACATAGATTTATATAGGGAAAACTTAAAAATCTTCTTCTCAGAAACCACAAGGCCTAGAGTTTAGATATTTGGTGTGCACCATTGTCCAGTGGACCTTTACCAAGTTTGTTCAAATCATGACTCCTGGGTCAAAAATGGCGCAGCCCGGGGGTCGCATGTTTTACATAGTTATATAGGAAAAACTTTAAAAAATCTTCTTGTCAGAAACCGCAAGGCGTAGAGTTAAAATATTTGGTGTGTAGAATTGTCCAGTGGACCTCTAAGTTTGTTCAAATCATAGCCACTGGATCAAAATAGGCACTGCCCCGGGGGTCACTTGATACATAGAGTTATATCGGAAAAAGTTTAAAAAGTCTTCACATCAGAAACCATAAGGCATAGAGCTTAGATATTTTGTATGGAGAATTGTCAAGAGGACCTCTACCAAGTTTGTTCAAATCATGGTCCCTTGGTCAAAAATGGCCCCGATCCGATTGTTTGTTTTGTAAAAATCCAGTAAATCCTACAGTTTAATAATTTCTTGTGATAGAATTAAAACAGCAGAAACATTTAATAGCTTATTCTTAGTTTTTATATATTAAGGGATTGGAACAGGATCGGACAAACAAATTGAATTATCAAGGCACATACTCTTAGACAATCCCTTGATATAAATATCTAGTTATTCTTAGGGTATGAGGTCTTTAACTTTAACCTAAATAAGAATTAGGTACAATTTCACTCCATTAAATAATTGGATAAGTATATAAATTTTATTTAGTTTCATTAATTGATCAATCGTAATTAGTGTTAAAGTTTTTAGCTTGACTAACAAAGTGTATGGAGAGCTGTCATACTCAGCCCGGTGTCCAAGTTTTTATGCATGAAATTTATTTTTCTATAACTTGTTTATTTCTTTAAGGATTTACTTCAAACTTCAAATATATGTTCTTTTCTTTGAACTATTTTCCTTACAAATTGTAATATTTCACTATAACTTCGTTATTTCTTGTGGGACTTACTTGTAACTTTACATTTATGTTTCATCACCAACATCATAATTGATAAGGTTCATAATTCTAGCACCCATATTTTCAGAATTATCTCCCTTTTAAGCTTAGAATTTTCTTTAAAAATTGAAATATTTTTTAGGGATTTTCAGTGTCTATATATCTATAGATCTTGGATTAAATTGATTTTTTTTAATAGTTATCCTTTTCTTAACTGTCCAGTATTTAAATAGTCAAGCATGCTGTCTCCACTGACAGCTCTTGTTTTCTGTTTTACATCAGGTTTTTTACATGTTGATAGTTTTTTTGTTACATGAACTCTCTCAGTTTTGATTAATTGGTTTTATGTGGTAATTAACATTCTTTAGAAGAAAGTAAAGTCAAGTAAATTTTATTTACTAAGTCAGTGATACATAGAAATATTAGAAGATAAGCTCTGATGAGCTTTTAAATCCAACATACTAAAGTGGAGTGGTTTTCTGTTTAAAGGGATGAAGTATTTTTTTCTTGTGAGATAAAGTCTAAGTATAGAAAAAGCATTTGAGATTGATGGAATCAGGTAATTATGTACTTGAACTAACTAATTATTCAGTAGGAAATGATTTATGATTTGCTGACAAGTACACTGTTTACTTAAATTCTGATAGGCTGAACATTTACCATTTGAATACTACTATCTGAAGTGTTGCCATCTGATTAATATTATGTTTAAACAAACTTTCATAGCATGTCAAATGCTTGACTTTCTTTCAATTTTAGGTTTAGATATTCATCTAACAGCAGTATTACTGGATTCTTTTCTCATGTTTTTGAAGTATGTTTTAATTGTATGTGCAACTGTTGTCACAGTTCTTCTAACCTTGCATTATTACATGTATTTATTTTCAAAGGCCATTATCTATCAGTTTGGTATCCAGGTACACTGTCAAAAAATGAAGAAATGTCTGGTGTCTTGTGAATAAATTGATAAAATGCCTCAGACGAAAACAAAGACTTGCCTACTTGGCTTTGGGAGATGTTGATTAAATGTAGTGAGTATGAGGAACATATTCTGAATAAATGTTATGATTATGAGAGCAACATATTCTGAATAAATGTAATGAGTATGAGAGCAACATATTCTGAATAAATGTAGTGAGTATGAGAGCAACATGTTCTGATATAATGTAGTGAGTATGAGCAACATATTCTGAATAAATGTAGTGAGTATGAGCAACATATTCTGAATAAATTTTGTGAGTAAATGAGAAACATATTCTGTATAAATGTAGTGAGTGTAAGAGCAACATATTATGAATAAATGTAGTGAGTATGAGCAACAAGTTCTGAATAAAGGTAGTGAGTATGAGCAGCATATTTCTGAATAAATGTAGTCAGTATGAGAGGAACATATTGTGAATAAATGTAGTGAATATAAGAGCAACATATTGTGAATAAATGTAGTGAGTATATGAGCAACATATCCTGAATAAATGTAGTGAGTATATGAGCAACATATCCTGAATAAATGTAGTAAGTATGAGCAACAAATTCTGAATAAATGTAATGAGTATACGAGCAACATATTCTGAATAAATACAGTGAATATAAGAAAGCTTATCACAGAAGATTTGATAAGAAATCTTTTGTTATAGATTGAACAATTGAGCTGCTAGAAGCTAAAATATTCTGCATCATAAAAGTAGTTTAGGAAGTCATATGATGTCAAAGTTTATTACACTGAAGTGCTATGCTATTTCAATTTAAAAGCAGTTGTTCACATAAGGTAATTTACTAACCAGAGTCAATAGTTAATTATGCTCCCAATCGAAAATGAGACGGTATATCTAGAAAGCCCTTGGACCTACCTTCAACAGACTTGGCACATAGGTTAGTCATGACTAGTAGATGACTCCTTTAGTTTTTCAGATAATAAAGTCAAAGGTCAAGGTCACAGTGACCTTGAAAAGTGAAACGGTCTCAGATCAATAACTATAGATCGCTTTATCCCAGGTTCTTCAAACTTAGTGTACAGGTTGGTCATGACCAGTAGATGACTCCTGTAGTTTTTCAGGTCAAAGGTTTAGGTCACAGTGACCTTGAATAGCAAAACGGTTTCCAATCAATAACTAAAGAACCCTTGGTCCCAGAATGATCAATTTTAGTTTATAGGCTGGCAATGACCCTTGTGTTTTTTATATTACAAGGTCAAAGGTCAAGGTCAAGGGGACCTTGAATAGCAAAACGGTTGCTGATCAATAACTATAGAACTCTTTGTCCCAGGTTGTTCAAACATAGTATGTAGGTTGGCCATGACCAGTAGATGACCCCTGTAGTTTTTCAGGTCACCAGATCAAAGGCCAAGGTCACAGTGACCTTGAAAAGCAAAATGATTTCCAATAATAACTATAGAGCGCTTGGGCCTAGGTTCATCAAACTTAGTATATAGGTTGGCCATGACCATTACATGACCCCTATAGCTTTTCAGGTCACTACATCAAAGATCAAGGCCACAGTGACCTTGTATAGGAAAATGGTTTCCGATCAATAACTGTAGAACGCTCAAAAACCACACCTCAAAACTTCATAGGTAGGTTGTTCATGACAATTAGATGACCCCTGTAGTTTTTAGGGTTATTAGTCAGAGTAACCTTGAAAAGCAAAACAGTTTCTGCTAAATATCTAGCGAATTTTTGGGCCGAGGTTCGTCAGACTTAGTATGTAGGTTTGTCATTATCACTAGATGAAAACTATTGTTTTCAGATCATTGGTCAAAGGTCAAGGGTCACAGTGACCTTGAAAAGCAAAATGGTTTCCGATGAATATCTGTAGAATTCTTTGGCCAATGTTCCAAAAACTTGGTATATAACTTGTTCATGACTTGTAGATGAACCCTTTAGTTTTTCAGTTTTTCAGCAGGTCAAAGACCAAGGTCACAGTGTCCTTAAACTGATCAATAACTATAGAAAGCTTGGTCCCAGCTCCTCAAAACTTCATAGCTGCCTCTAGAGATATGGTGCTAGGGGGCATATATGTTTTACAAACATCTCTTGATTTAAGTTGGTTTAAAGGTTAGGCAAATTACTGGGTTCTTTTTTATTACCAGACAGAAACAGTGTTTCTTTTTATGACTATATCATGAGTATATCAGATATAAAGTGTTACTTTCACAGACTTATTTGTTGTTCATTCCCTATCGAATCATGTCTAAACTACATACTAAATTTCACCATTTGTCAATGAATTTTGGATCAAAGCATCTCTAGTTAACACCTAATTGAATGCCATTCAATCAATTGTTCAAATTTACATTCTTTTGTATTGCACAGAGCTTTGCTCATGAATGCTTATAAATGTAACAAAGTTTAGCTGCACAGACATACCTCTCTGAAACCATATGGCTAGGAGGTTAGAAATTTAGTTTGTAGCATTGTTTTGTGGACTTCCATTTAGATTTTTTAGATGATGAACCATCGTGGCTCTCTTGTTGTGTAGAACAGTCCATTCTTTCAATCTTTTTTCATTTGTTCAAAGATCAGAGTCAGCTTTTGTGATCACCCTGTTTCCTTCATGCACTGTCTGTCATCATTTTACTTAAAATAACATTTCTACTTAGACCGAGTCGTCTTTATGGATGAAACTTGGCTAAAGTGTTCCTTTCAGGAAACTTCCAAAGTCATTCAAAGAATTTCATTGCATTCAAAACTCTGGTTGCTATTAAAAATCTTAAATCTTGGGGTGTTTTACAGGCTTAGTTAGAAAAGAACTTTTTAAATATCACAAATAGAATATCTAAATTCTTGTTTGAAGCATTGCCTAGTGGACTCTTACCAATATTGTTCAAATTATGACTTTTTTATGATTGAAGCATTGCCTAGTGGACATACCAATATTGTTCAAATTAGTATGACTTTTTTATGATTGAAGCCTTGCCTAGTGGACTCCTACCAATATTGTTCAAATTATGACTTTTTATGATTGAAGCCTTGCCTAGTGGACATACCAATATTGTTCAAATTATGACTTTTTATGATTGAAGCCTTGCCTAGTGGACTCCTACCAATATTGTTCAAATTATGACTTTTTTATGATTGAAGCATTGCCTAGTGGACATACCAGTATTGTTCAAATTACGACTTTTTATGATTGAAGCCTTGCCTAGTAGACTCCTACCAATATTGTTCAAATTATGACTTTTTATTATTGAAGCCTTGCCTAGTGGACTCCTACCAATATTGTTCAAATTATGACTTTTTATGATTGAAGCATTGCCTAGTGGACTCCTACCAATATTGTTCAAATTATGACTTTTTATGATTTATTCATTTCATGTCATTTGTCTTTCTTTGCGGTTTTATTAAGGTGAGCACTTTAGGGCTATCATGGCACCCTTGTTTCCATATTCTTATCATTTTTTGTTTCATGTTCTGTTCTTTCTTTTTGTTATTTTGTTTCTTATTAAGTTTTTATGCCCCAGAAGGTGGGATATCAAAATTTCTACGGTCAGACTTTAACTTTGTCATAAATTTTTGTCGCTTTCAGGTCCTGAGGCGTCACATGATAAAAGCAGTGAGAAAGAAGAGTTCAGACCTTGTCGTGAAATTCTATCTTCACCATGACAACGCAACACCCCACATGTCTGTCATTACAAAGACAACACTGGCTGGATTAGATATTAAAACTATACCCCATCCCCTGCACTCTCCAGACCTAGCGCCACGTGACTTTTGGATTTTCCCCATCAAGAACGAATAGAGAGGCTCACCTTTCGATGACGTCAGAGACCTGACCGTGGTTGTATCAGGACAATACCAGCAGAAAACCAACAGCTGCTTTAAATCTTAGGTTGACAGACACGAGAAATGTGTGAAGTAGTCTGGAAATATTTTGAGAAAATTTGATATGTTTATTGTGCCCGTTATTGTGACAATGCCTGCTCACGTTTACCTAACGTTGCTATAGTAATTATAATTAGCGTTTTATCTTTGATCTGTAAATTTGCTTCTGAGAATGAATAAAGGGTAAAGAGAGCTATATATGTTCAAAAATGTGTAAAAATATTAAAAAAAAGAATGTTATGGCACTTGTCCGGAAACTTTGCGACACCCTCATATAATAATGTTAATTAAACTAAGGTAAAATATAGAAAAACAAATATAAAATCTAATCTCTCGCACGCACGCACGCATGCGCGGACACACTCGCACACATGTACTAATTAACTTGATACCAAGGAAATAAAATCAAATGTGTTATGAAAGAAAAACCAATCTACAATATAGCAAGCTTCAACTAATGGTGTACCTTGTCAGACTGACAAAGAAATGAAAAATTTAATGTGCCAATATGCCTAAAAAAAGAAACTTGCTTGCTGGGCATTGGGAGACGTAAAATTATAGCAATAAATTCTAAATAAACCCAGTGAGTATAAGAAAATTTATCAGTTAAGACATGATAATAAATCTGTTGTTATATGCTTGAAGCGAATATAGATTTTATGATATTGGTTATGTAAGTAAATAATTATGCAAAATAAATATTTTGACCTTTTTTATTATGCTTTTATGACTCGTCGTTGAATCATGTACGGTTACTCAAATGAGAAAACCTAAGGAAGATAATTCAGAAATTACCTGTAATAGTTGTGATGTCAATTGCCACTATAGAAGGGATATGCACATCATAAAAGTTTGCTTATTTATTAGGAAAATAAAGTGCGAATGTAAAAATCTTTTTTTTTGGAAAAGAACTTAAGATTACAACATCACTGATATAATTTACTTGTTGTGGTCAATGTTGATTTAAAGGCTTTTTCTTTACTGGTATCTTGCATGTAACTGGACAGAAAATGATTTCTATTTCATGATAATTCCATTTTTGTATCAAATATGAAAATGAAATTTTCACAGAACAATTTGGGGTCCATTTCCTATCAAATCAGGTCTTAACTTTTTACTAAACTTCATCTTAATTTCTGTAGTACACACCTGTAACACAATATGCCATTCAATCAATTATCCGGTCATTTGTTTGAAAAAGGCTCAGTTAAAGAATGCTTATAAATGGCACCAATTTTAGCTGTATAGCTACATGTATTTTAAAATATTTAATCTTACACTCATTCTGTACACATTCCTTTAAACTGCTATTAAGCATCCCAGTTTTCAGTATTATTATCAAATACAAAGAGTTTTAAAACGGCTTGCTTTTGTGTCAGTTATTTCCACCAGACTTGACCCAATGGCTACACTAAAAATGGAAAAACATAGCCAGAACTTGGTGAGTTCTTTCTGCCATTTTTACTTTTAAAGTATGGTACATACATTTGCTGCAACATTCACAAAGTGTAAATAACATATCATTGGTCTAGTTCCACCAAACACTGTTAATTAGATATTGCCATTATTGGTTGAGTTTCAGTTTTCACAATGAAAATGTAGCAAAGAATGTGTAAACAGTAAAATAAAATATTCAGATGTGATTCTAAATGTATAAAAAAAGGAAAAGATACGAGAAATGGTCAAGTGGAACGGATAATGTATGTAATCTTTTTTTTCAATTATTCCTTTTTATTCTCAGTACTTTATCTCTGGAATAGGCCAAGTGAGCTAAACCACCTGATTAGAGAGGTAAAGGTAAATATAGTATCTTGAAATACTGTTTACAAGAATATCAGTCATCATACACATTATTTTGTTGAAAGGGTCAAGAAAGAGATCTTTTAGTATGGAATTTTTACAATTTTTTATTTTTTTAGTGTCAGTTTCCTGTTTTATATCTAGATTTGTCAAAAGTATAGAATTCAATTCATTTTGTTAGCTCTGGAATAAAGAATACTTATTTTGTTATAAGTCAGAGGTCAGATCTCCATTTGAATGCTTAATCTGCAACAGAAGTGCAACCCCAGAAAAAAGAGAAGGAAGATAAATGGAGAAATAAAAGAATATTTAAAGGTCATGTGACACGAATTTTTGACCTCGAAATTTTAATATGAGCGAAAACTATATATCTTACTATGACAGTTTTAGAAAATTCCGCGGGTAATTTTCATCTTAAAGATGTTTCTATAGCAAATTAAAATCCATATTTTACGCACTTGGTCGCGCGCACCTGTCACGAGCGAAACCGGAAGTGACGCACATTTATCTCTTGCCACTTGACACAGCTGCCTGGATTGTTAACAAAATCTTAAAAATTATGATGAAAAGTGAAAATGTAGACTGCATATAGCAAAAAAAAAACAAAATTGAACAAGTCAAGCTAACATCGTGAATCCCATTGAATATTTTTTAAGATAAATAATTTGAAATTTTGATGGAATTACGAAGCCAATGAGCAATATTATATAGAGGCTAGTTTAATTAGGGTTATAGAATAAAAAGAATACATCAGTGAAAATATCTAGAGATATCTTTCAAGTTACTGATCCAAAAAGATTTTGAACCTGCTTATTTTTTATCCGATGCATTTGTTTTTGGAAGACTTGATTAACTAACTCCAATAGAGAGATTTTTTCCATAAAAACATTCTCTTTACAGTGATGTGTTGCTTATTTGATTGTGGTATATTTTGCCTGAGTTACGTGTAAGTAATCTTTGACTAGATCTATGACTTTTTTCATTATAACTGCATATCATTTTTTTTTTGGGGGGGGGGGGGGGCATATTCATTCAACATTAAAAAAACCAATAATGAAAGAACAAATAATATGAAGAAGCACTAAAACTATGTCGAAATCATAACACAAACACATTGTGTTGTTTTTTTTATTTGTTCACATTTAAAAGACGAATGTTTTTATTTTCATCATAATAGAGCCATTACATTTAATTATCTAATATAAATATTATCTGCATGGAAGCTTCTTAACTAAAAATCATTCAGACATGTTAATTGGAACAAGCTATTACATAATGTTTTCACAAGTTTGACTGATCAAAAGTAATTCAATCAATTTGTAAGATCACTTGCCATAAAATTTTGCTATTTGTCTCAACTTTATCATTGATTGGGTCATAAAAAGTTAATTGCCTTGTTTTGACAGCTATGCAGAATATACAAGGGTCCCATTTGGGCAGGTTAATTTGCATAAATCCCACAATATAAGGCGTGATTTATGGATCTTTGACATTTCATTGGATATTAATTTATAAGCAGACACAAATTTCTGCTCGATGGACATGCCATAATTTTTTTTTCAAACAATATCCCAACGTGAAAATACATTGAGTGTGAATTTCCATTCCAGTGAAACAACTGTTAACACATTAGATCACCTAAATTCACTTCAATTTTACTACACTTAAATAGAAAAGAATTTGTTTATGACGTAAACATCAAGTGGGAGAGGGTTACGCAGCATGTTAAAACGTGAAGGAGATAGTTTTATATAGAACTACAACATGGAAGAAATTGGAATATTTTTTAATATTTATAAAGGTAAAATCAAAAACCGTTCTCCCGGCACAATGTTTGATTTTACTTATAAAAATCGAGAAGTAATCACATTGTTTTATTTATTTACAATTTATAGCATGTTATTTTTATAAGTGTGCCTTTATTGTGTTTCTTGCACTTGTGGTTTAGTGTTATTTTTTCATTTAAACACGGATGTGTTATGAGCAGTGTAATTCTGCACTACTGCCTGTGACAGTAGGGATAAATCTACGTCACAGCCATAAATTGCAGCGGAAACTACCGATGTCGAAACGGAAATAGCCGATCATTAAAAACACGTTTTTTCTTATCAAAAGCAAAATTTTCATAATTTCGCATTTAAACCATTTTAATCAGTACATCATGATTATTTTGAATAGACAAAGTTGCTGTAGTCGTGTCACATGACCTTTAATGAACTGTTTTCTAGTAGTAGATAAAAAACCAGATGCTCTCTTCAATAAATGTCATATTAAACTTGTACTTCATTTACATCCGATTTGCATTTAAAATAAATTTAAGTGCAAACTACTTTACTGAATTGGCCGAGCGAAGTATAAGCCACTTATAATTAAGCCTGTAAGTGACTTATAAAAATTGGTAAGGGAAGTGAAAATAGCCCTGAAGCAAACAGAAAAGACCTTGCCAAAATTGACACTTGTTTCAAGGCCAGAATTTCAGTTTTTGTTGACATCATCATTAAAAAAAGACCTTTTTAACATCATTTGCTTTATTTCATGCTTAAACACAATGTCATATTGAAAATATTTAACCCATTTCTCCAAAAATAAACCTGAAATAAGATATTTGTCATTTTGATTTTTCTGATTCGTGGAATTTGTTTTATACCACACTGTAATAACTAAAGTTTGAGCTTTGTTACACAAAAGTATACGTGTATTTCTTTTTCCTTTTGAGAACAATGTGGCTAAACTGATGCCTCATGTATAAAATATTTTCTGACTGAATACCTATTGTCTTATGTGAATAAATGCTGTAACATCCTTTCAAATCTAGAAAAAAGCATCCTTGAGCCTTAATATTCATGTTCTAGAGCCCTTTTGAAAATATTTTCCCACCACTGAGTATTATAGTATTAAACGTTTTACAAAAAGTTAAATTAATATGTATGTGTGTGTGTGCTTCTTTTTCCAGTACTAAAATATTTCTTCTGTTAGCCAAAGTACACACCATGCATAATGTCAATGAATATAGAGCTGGAATTTCTGGAAAAGGAACCCACCGTATATGATAACTGTGGATATAGAGCTGGTATTGCTAAAGAAGGTACATTTTTTCATAAGGATTAAAGATACAGAGCTGGCATTACTAGAGAAGGTACACACCATTTAAAATAACTATGGATATAGTGCTGGCATTGCTAGAGAAGGTACATGCTCTGCATAAGGAGTAAAGATACAGAGCTGGCATTACTAGAAAAGGTACACACCATTTATAATGACTATGAATATAGTGCTGGCATTGCTAGAGAAGGTACATTAATTGCCAAGGGAGTAAAGATGTAGAGCTGGTACACACCATTTATATTGACTGTAAATATAATGCTGGCATTGCTAGAGAAGGTACAAACCTTTTGTATTGACTATAAATATAGTGCTGGCATTGCTAGAGAAGGTACACACCATTAAAAATAACTATGAAATTAGTGCTGGCATTGTTAGAGAAGGTACACACCATTTATATTGACTATAATTATAGTGCTGGCATTGTTATAGGAGGTACACACCTTTTATATTGACTATAGATATAGTGCTGGCATTGCTAGAGAAGGTACACACCATTTATTATAACTATGAATAGAGTGCTGGCATTGTTAGGGAAGGTACACACCATTAATAATGACTATGAATATAATGCTGGCATTCAAGATGAGGTACATGATTTGCATAAGGATTAAAGCTATAGAGCTGGCATTATAAGAGCAGGTACAAACCATTTATAATGAATATAAATATAGTGCTGGCATTACTACAGATGGTTCAAACTTTGTATAATGATTAAGGATATAGAGCTGGTATTTCTGTAGAAGGTACAAAATGTATAATTATAAAGAGACAGAGCTTGAAATGCTAGAGAAGGTTCCGAATTTCTATAATGATTAAGGGTATGGAGCTGGTTTTTCTGGGGAAAGTACATCCTTTGTATATCGATAAAGGATATAGTGCATTGCTAGAGAAGGTACATGCTTTGTATGATGACCTAGGATATAGAACTGACATTACTTGAGAAGGCTCACAATATGTATAATGATTAAGGGTAAAGAGCTGGTATTTCTAGGAAAGGTACACCCTTTGTATAATGATAAAGGACACAGAGCTAGCATTGGTTGTGAAGGTACAGGTTTTGTATAATGACTTAGAGCTGGTATTACTGGAGAAGGTTCACACTTTACAAAATGATTAAGGGTATAGAGCTGGTATTGCTAGAGAAGGTACACACCATTTATATTACTAAGAATAGAATGCTAGCATTGCAGGTACACACCATTTATAATGACTATGAATATAGTGCTGGCATTGCTAGAGAAGATACATGATTTGCATAAGGATTAAAGATATAGAACTGGCATTACTAGACCAGGTACAAACCATTTATAATGAATATAAATATAGTGCTGGCATTACTACAGATAATTCACACTTTGTATAATGATTAAGGATATAGAGCTGGTATTTCTGTAAAAGGTACAAAATGTATAATTATTAAGGGACAGGGCTTGAAATGCTAGAGAAGGTTCTGAATTTCTATAATGATTCAGGGTATAGAGCAGGTATTTCTGGGGAAAGTACATCCTTTGTATATCGATAAAGGATATAGTTCATTGCTAGAGAAGGTACATGCTTTGTATGATGACCTAGGATATAGAACTGACATTACTTGAGAAGGCTCACAATATGTATAATGATTAAGGGTAAAGAGCTGGTATTTCTAGGAAAGGTACACCCTTTGTATAATTATACAGGACACAGAGCTAGCATTGGTTGTGAAGGTACAGGTTTTGTATAATGACTTAGAGCTGGCATTACTGGAGAAGGTTCACACTTTGCAAAATGATTAAGGGTATAGAGCTGGTATTGCTAGAGAAGGTACACACCATTTATAATTACTAAGAATATTATGCTGGCATTGCTAGAGAAGGTACATACCATTTATAATGGCTATGAATATAGTGCTGGCATTGCTAGAGAAGATACATGATTTGCATTAGGATTAAAGATATACAACTGGCATTACTAGAGCAGGTACAAACCATTTATAATGAATATAAATATAGTGCTGGCATTACTACAGATAATTCACACTTTGTATAATGATTAAGGATATAGAGCTGGTATTTCTGTAGAAGGTACAAAATGTATAATTATTAAGGGATAGAGCTTGAAATGCTAGAGAAGGTTCTGAATTTCTATAATAATTCAGGGTATAGAGCTGGAATTTCTGGGGAAAGTACATCCTTTGTATATCGATAAAGGATATAGTTCATTGCTAGAGAAGGTACATGCTTTGTATGATGACCTAGGATATAGAACTGACATTACTTGAGAAGGCTCACAATATGTATAATGATTAAGGGTAAAGAGCTGGTATTTCTAGGAAAGGTACACCCTTTGTATAATTATAAAGGACACAGAGCTAGCATTGGTTGTGAAGGTACAGGTTTTGTATAATGACTTAGAGCTGGCATTACTGGAGAAGGTTCACACTTTGCAAAATGATTAAGGGTATAGAGTTGGTATTTCTTGGGAAAGTAAACCTTTTGTATAATGATTAAGGATTTAGAGCTGGCATTGCTAGAGAAGGTACACCTCCTGTATCATGTCTAAGGATATAAAGGTACATGCTTTGCATAAGGATTAAAGATATAGAGCTTGCAATGCTAGAGATATTACACACCGTTTATAATGTCTAAGATGCAGTTTTGGAAGACGCTTGTAGACAAGTAATGAAAAATCGAATTAAAAGTAATCAAGTATTTTTAGAAGTGTCCTTTTTTCAAAAGAAACATCTACTTCATTCTAATATTTTCTGTGGAAATATGTCTCTACATTAAAACCCATATAAGTATGCAGTGTGTAGACACTTCGTAGTTATATATACAATAAAGTAAACGTGCAATATGCACAAACTTCAAAAACTACAATATGTATTATAAAAAAATCAGTGACCAGTTGCACAAAACAGTGTAATATGCGGAAATTAACGAAAGAGACATCATTACGTAGAAACATCTAAATATAAACAATATATATATGCAGTGTAAATGCGCCCGAACACAGACACAATATTTATATGCAGTTTAAATGCGCCTGAACACAGACACAATATTTATATGCAGTGTAAATCCGCCTGAACACAGACGGTTGAGGTAGCAAGCTTAAAAACTCGAAATATGTTTAAAAAAGGTACATATACAAATAAATAATACCACATTATAAAGAAATAGCTGTTATTCATGTAGTCTATATTACCATTCACAGTGATAAAAACATGACTGCTATCAGTAAAACACGATATGGTGAGAACTACCGAAATCTGATAACAGGCTGGTACAAATTTACGCCAAGCACTTCATTGATGAGTTAAAATAATTATTAAAACAAATTTGGAAACTATCAACGGGGCTTTATTAAATATAAATTGATTTTGCTTCTATATTATTATCAACATTTAGGCAAAAATGGTTTAACGTGTACTTTTGATGAAAAAAAACTTTTTACTCAACTTAATCATACCAATTCTTCGTGTATTTTTTATCAAGCATGTTTAAAGAAAAGAAATTCTGACATAGTCTTAAAACATATTGCAAAACAAAAAAAATCCAAAAACTGTAGACAATAATTAACTTGGGGATTGATCCCTTAACCTTTCGTGAAAAGGTATTTTACTGACAAAATTAACAGAAATAATAATTTTTAGGGAGGACGTACTTTATTACCCTACCGAATCCCGAAGGAATTTCAGATCGTAATGCTGGGAATAAAATCATAAAGTTATAACATGGCAAAAAGTAATGCTGTAGTTATTATTAATGCAATTAGCAGTCTTCTCCTAAAACAAACCATTTCTAAATTTTAAGCATATGACTAAAATCGAGTTATAATTCAAACAATATTTATCGATCAGAATAATCAAAAGGCATTAACTCTGCACAAGAATATGACAAAGGTAAATGTTTAAGTTTTATCCTGTCACTGAAAAACAATTTCGAACCGGTAACAAGATGCCTTCGGCTCACCAGATAAATTCCTACGCTTAGCCAGATAAACTTTCTCCATCGACGACACCAACCTATTATTCTCTATTTAACCGTTCAAAATGGTTTAACGAACACACAAAGTTTCATGTTGTCTGTCTGAATTGACTTAGATAAGACGGTCACGGGTACCCACCCCCTTCTAACCAACAGAACATTTTCTGGAAGCAAATTTACAGAATATCTTTGTTTCAGTTACAAGAGTATTCACCAACTGCTAACTGAGAATAAATACATCAATGAAAAATATATAAAAATTAAACAACTATAATATCATTAAAAGACAATATCAATTTATTACAACATTTACACTACTCTAAGGAGAGACATATGCATGTATGTCACACCTTTCAATAAACTAATCAAGAAAACTTTACACACATAGTTAACAACTCATGGGTTGAGAATATTGTACTAATAAAGTAAAAAAAAAAAGATGTTTTTTTTTTTTTTTAATGTGTGTTGCTAGCTAGTTTCAGATGTTCTTCTTTGCGATTATTTCCATTTCTTGCGGAAGCAAAGCTTGAATCTAAGGAGATAAGACCAGGTCCTCCTCAGACCCTAAAGTAAGCTGGTTTGCAGCTGGACACGCATTCCTTACACTACAACAGATGTGGCCAGCCTGAAAGAATGAAATGGTAGAAACAAGTTTGCATATCGATTGAGAAGAATAGATTTAAAATTTTACATAGATGTTACGTGAAAAAGCATAACATTCACCTATGTGTTGACATCCTATTCTGTAACAATAGTCGTCTCAATGAATATTATTTATATTTTGTTTTGTGTTCAAATGGTCATTTGATACAAGAACTTTGCATAAAGTTTAAGATCATGATGCATCACACACCGTTTTTCAGAAGAACGACTATCTGTTTTATTTCATTTCTTCCGGGAAGGGTTTGGTGAGACAGTTGATCAGGTAAAATTTTTCTGTAGAGCATATTTTGTATTTTCTCAGAAAATTGGGGAAGAGAACTCTTTTACAAAAATGTGCATATTTATTAATACCTACGGCACAAACATAGCAAAACTATAATACATTTCAACTTGATGAACAAATACAAAACTTAACTGTTCAACCATAGAACTGTCATTTTACCTAAAATATATGGAAAATAAAACATTATTTCATTTTCTATCTATCAAAAACAGATAAAATATTTCATATTTATAACGCGCACCTTACACTCGCACCGTGTACAATCATCATTCTCAAGATACCATACGTCGCCATGTTTTTTCGTCTCCCCAGCATACACGCACACAATAGCGGACAAATCAGCGCCACCTACTTCCTGTACAGGGTTGTTACATGGTAGGTCATCGGCACACCTCGGACAACAATCTCCAGGCTCCTGAATAATTTGGTTGCAAATTTTCACTGGGCATCTGATTGGCCAACAATCAATTTCACCATTCTGAAATGTCAAGGATAAATTCAATATTAGTACCGAAATCAAAGATTCAACTGGCAGCAAGTGGTAAACACTGTGCACTATCGTGATTAATCAAAATTCAACTAAAACTTTTATGAGATTCTTAAATACACAACTGAACAGCAACCAAATGAAGTTGTATGTGGGTCAGCAATTTCTACCCAGTAACAAATATCTACAGTAAGGTTCAAAATCGAGCAAAAATCAACAATTTTATAAGTCGAAAGATTTTATAGAAAAAAAATTAAAGCAAGACATGAGTTAAGACTGATACTTAAAGATTTCTTTTTGACCGGTGTTATAAGCGGAACTTCAATGTAAACGCCTTTTTAGAATGACCTATTAAAACGATGTACTTCAGAGCTTAGAGTTTGACATTACTGACCAAATCGTCTTACCAAACACTCGCATGTTTCACAGTCATACTGCCACCTGTCTCCATGTTTGTATCGCGCATTTGAGTCTGCATGATAGCATATTGTGCTGTCGTCACAGTGTAAGCAACATTCCATATCGACGTCATCAGCAGAACAATTACATTCCTTCTTAAAACATTCTGTCACACCGTTCTATTAACATAGCAAAGTTAGTTAAAATAATAACTCATTAAACAGACATTAAAATTTTACCTTAAAAAATCAACCATATATTTTACTTAGTTTTGGTACAAAAGGCACATCTTTTATCTTTTCAGTGTGTATGAATTATTCTCATTAAGATATTTTAACACAGATGTCAAATAGAAAATTTGAACAGTTACTTTGCATAATGGATGGACCAATTTCAGTGCAGAAAATTCTGTAAAATGAAACGATCTTATTAATTGAAAACAGCTGTATATTTTGATATAATTTTGATGCAATGTGCATAACCCCTTTACTTTATAACATAAATAAGTAATTTACTGTAACTTTATTATCAAAAATTGCATAACTTACACTGCAAGAACAAGCAAGACATTTATTAAGTTCCGAAATCCACGTGTCCCCGTTTGTATGTTCAAATGTCCCGTACAAGCAATCTGAAATGTTTAAAAAATGACGTCAAAACGTTTAAAATCCCTGACAATTACTGAAAGAGCCTTTATCGAATACATCCCAATAAAACTCTATCTGACGCACTAAATGTATTTTTTTTGCCTTCAAACACATATTTTCGTAAACTAAGAACAATCGTAAATTACCAACAGACTTAAAGAATTAGTTTCACAGTATGTCTTGCTTTTGAAGCATATGAATTTTGTTAAAAATAATAAAAACGGGAGACTATTTTTAGAGGTGATATTGTATATTTCAGTTAAAACTTTTCATCATTATTATTATTTTTATCATCATTATTTTCCTTACTTTTGTGACATTTTACGCCAGGTTTACACTCACAACGATACCCTCCCTCAGTATTGACACATTCTGTTGAAGCATGACACGTGTGACCATCACCTTCTCCAATACACTCGTTCACGTCTTTGAAAATTAGCAAACATGTTTTTATCAAAGTGTGCACTACAAGTAACTTGATACCAAAAATGCTTTGCATACATTCACTTATAATAATCTAAAATTATAAAAAAACAGTAATTTTTTTGTTAACTTAGCTTTTGCGTTTTCTTGTCAAGAAATTATATTTTCGTTGTCATTTGTAGTTAGATATGCATCGCATCAATTATTAATTAATTGCTAAATCTTTACCATGTATTAAGTAAACGTATATTAGCGTCTTAGAAAGTTTATTTAGCCCTTTTCTGCATTGATTATTATCTGTTTCTGTATTTGTATGTCAGCTTAATGTTTTGTGAAAAATATTACTTCGTTTAAATCGAGCTAATTTTATATAGGCTGATTTTTATCATGCAAAGACAAATATAAATGTAATTGCCTTTGGATTGTGCACCGTCAAACAATAACACCATTTAAAATATATATATATAAAGAGACTTAATAAAACATCATTTAAAACCTCTAGTGAATAATTTTATACTTACTTCAATGTGAGAGGCATTTTCAGTGTAAACAAAACAATGCAAACCATTACTTACCCAAACACAGATTGCCGTAATGGTTTTCTGGCCAGTGACTATGGTACCCCTCAATACAATCACATGAGTACCATCCCGGGGTATTTATACACACTGAATGGGCGTGACAAGCGGATATACCCAAGGAACACTCATCTATGTCTTAAATATAACACCAGTTTAAAACTGTGAAACTGCACAAGCATCTTGGAGATCTTTTATATTGTAAAATTCAAGTTTAATATAAGATTTAGGCTGAACGGAAATATGACACTACTGAGACAAATATGTCACTACATATCTGACAACAAAAAATATAAATCATGAATTTTGAATACTGCTGCGTAGTCAAGTCTGTACCTTGCATTAGAAAGACCCTCTGCCCATCCCCTCCCTACCCCCATTATAAATTTCTTTGCCTTCCATGATTGAGATATGTTTTTTAACTGAAATTGTCCTTACATATATGACATTTTGTTTTAAAAAAATGTTCAAGAATAATATGGTCTTCTCAACAAAGATACTAGATTTTGCTTTTTGAGTCACCGAGTAATGATATAAAACTATAATCATACGAAATTCGTGTCCTTTACAACACTCAGTGAGTACTTCTTGGTCTAGTGTTTCATAATAGCAATTTCACTATATGGTATAATGTCTTCAGATAGAACACAATATTTTATTATGATGGAAAATCATTAGAACTAAAATATATGTGAGCAATTTAAGAAGAAAAATACATGCGGAACGCTCAACCAGATAATTTTTATCATTAAAATCTAAATCTTTCTATAGATGAGAATATAAACAAGTAAAGTTAAGACTAACAAGAATGTTAAAAAAAGGATCATTTGCTTCTAGTTTCTACTACAATATGGGCCAGTTGTAAACAATTGTTTCTATACTATACTATGTTCTATATAGGGTCTTGGAACATCACTTACCGTGTTGGCAGCTTGGTCCAATAAAGCCGTGACGACATTCGCAGATGTTAGGTCCTACACAGCGACCGCCATTTCTACAGCCTCCATCACACTGGGCTACAATTATTTTTAAATGGCATTGTGATACCACTAGCTTACATTCAACTTAAGTGACATTTTAGATGAGATTGTAACAAATGTGTTTATTACTGTTATCTGTCATAGATTTCAAACCATTTGTTCAAAGAGAATTTAAGTTGTTCTAGATTCATACTTGTGCCATAAAGGACCTTATAGGTGTGCGTGAAATAACGTCAAAATAGGCGAACAGTACCTGGAAGGCATTTAAATGATGTCATCGACTCTAAAACAACTTTGCAAGCAACCACGCATAGTATGATGCCTTATTGATACTCTATATCGTCCGAATGCCATAAAAAGTATGCATTTTAATAAAAACGATTGAATTGTCTGATTCTGATAAATCAAATTTTGATCAAAATCACTGATAGGGCCTTTTTCATTTTGAAAAAAAAAATCAGAAAAAATCCTCATAAACATATATAATTAAACAATACTGGTTGCGACTCTGACTACAGTATACGCTAAAACAATATTTAGTTTATCGTTAATTTGCATCCTATCCTACTACCATAAGAAATTCGAGGTCCAGAAATTATTTGACGACTGAAGTTAAAAGATATTTTGTCAAGAAATATGAATGCTTACGACTACATGAAAATCCGTCGCCGACGTAGCCCACCTGGCACATACAGTCGTAGCTTCCTCGTGTGTTTATACACACGGCATTGACGTCACAGGTGTGAAGTCCAACAGCGCACTCGTCAATTTCTGTAAAGAGGAAAGTGACATTTTATTTGCTTAGTACGTTAACATTTTGGTGAATGAAAGATATTTCGGAAAACCAGATTTTTATGAAAAAAAACTATATCAAATTGTCAGAAAATGATGTCAGTAAACATGAAAAGCAATAAAACAGGATATACGAGTATTATGCAACAAAAATTTGCCACTTTTAAATATTAAGACTTAAAGAAAAGATGTTTGAAAGAAAGAATAGTTTACTAAGTTCGCCTGAAATAACACCTCGGTAGGCAAAAGAAAACGACAAAAATATATACAATATAGGTCTGACAAGCAAATAAAAATGACGAACAGATTTGAGCGTTTAAATAAATTAAATATGATATACAGTAAATATAGTTTTTGTTGTCACACAAAAGTGGATGCAGTACTTCAATATCTATATAGTTCTACTCAGAGTAAGACCTTCAATAGTTTTAAAGCAACCACTCCAGTGTAATTTCGTATTCCCTACATACCTGTTGTGTATCTCGCTTTATAGCCTGAGTATCAAAGTTCTGCTGTTCATCGCCAAGTCTTTAATATTTCTCCTGATTTATACCATAAATCGTAGCTCAAACCTTACATAAAATTCAATATTTTTTTCTTTCGTTTGATCCTGCTGTTTCACGGTCAAGTTCATTCCTCAGACGGGCGTTTCCTTTGTTCTTTGCTGTTTGTAACTCGTGAGCGGGGCCGTTCTTTGCTCCATTTTCAAAAAAAAAAAAAAACGATTGTCTTAAGAACATAGTTGTTCTGCTTTCACCTGTCGTTGACTTAACACTTTTGAGTTATAATGTTTTGTAATAACAAAGCTTTGTCTTGGAATTCAGGTCGGTAATTGAAAAACAATATTTAGATATATGCATGTACCTTGATTTTAATTTGTCCGGCAGTAATTCGTACGATTATTTTATTACATTTGAATGTATCGTATGCGATTTAATCATATATCACTTATTAGAGATCGCTGTATCTTTTAATAAAGCAATTGATGATACCTCGTATAAACATTTTTGTTCCATTTTGTATGAAGATCAAACCGTTTGCGAATTGTTCTTATAAAATGGCGCGAATTCAATTTCTTGACCATCAGAACTTTTAAGACAGACCTTTAATCTGTTAAATCTACGTTCCTTTTTGTTGTTCCCCCTATTTTTTGACTCACCCGTTCGAGGGAATATCAAATTACATATAGTTAAGTTCAAGACTTATTTTATTCTCATGAGTTTCTCCTCTCCTCTTTTCAGTATGTTTTCCAACTGAGCACTTGTGATACAGATGAGATGGACAAGAGCTTCAGACTATTGGAATATTCATGCAAGTTATACAAACAGATGGTGAGCTGAGGGCACTACTTCTCTGTATTGTTTCTTTTTAACTCACCTGAGCACATGTGAGCTATAATTGTGATTGCATGATGTCCGTCGTGAGTGCGTTAGTGCGTCAACCTTTTGATTCAAACGACCTCTCTGAAACCACTTGGCCAAAGTTACTGAAACTTAGTAGGAATGTTCCTTGCACAAACCTCTACCAAAGTTGTTCAAAGAATTAAGTTTCATGCAGAACTCTAGTTGCTATGGCTACAAAATTAAAATATCTAAAAATCTTCTTGTCTGAAACCACAAGATCTAGAGCTTAGATATTTGGCGGCATGTGTATCATCTATAGGTCTTCTAAAGTTGTTCAAATTGTGTCGCTGCGTTTCAAAATTGGCCATGCGATAGAGGTCACATGGTTTACATAGAAATATATAGGAAAAACTTTAGGAATCTTCTTCACTGAAACCACAAGGCCTAAAGTTCTAAAATTTTGCACAAAGTATTGTCTAGTGGACCTCTACCAAGATTGCTCAAATTATGTCTTAACTCCACCCCGGGGTCAATTGTTTATAAAGAGGCATATATATAGGGAAAACTGCTTTAGGATTCGATATTTCGCAAATTTACAAGTTCACAAAGACCTCCTCTACAACGATTGTTCAAATTGTTCCCCTAGGGTCATAAATAGCTCCGCTCCGAGGGTCACTTGATCTAATAAAGCCTTAATTTATAGACCAATATCTTTGATAATTGGTATGTAGGTTAACACCTTAATGCCCTTTGGTAGGGTTTGAGGTCAATGGGTCATGGTCAAGGTCACCGGAGCTACTTTCTGTCATAGAGCCTTTATTTATTGACTGATATTTTATATATTTGGTTTGTAGGCCCCTTCAAATCTTCAATTAGAAAATGTAATACTGCTTTTTCTGGCGTTTGCATTACAGCAAACTCACAGAAAAAGTACTCAGGTGAGCGATCCAGGGCCATCATGGTCCTCTTGTTCAAACGTGTCTTCAGTTTGAACATTATAATTGATACATTTACAACATTATACTGATGTTGTATTACATGTATTAACAAAGTGCTTAGAGCGTGTATAAATGAATCTCAACAGACATTTTAAAAACAAAGTCAATGTAAATATATTAAAAGTACATCTGCGTTTCTTTACATGAATGTCGGCAGAAGGTCCGAGAATCTTTATTTAAATGAAAGAACGGACATACTAAAATTGATGTACAGTCTAACCTGTCTTAAGAGACCACACAGGGGAGAAAGGAAATTTGGTCTCTTAAGACAGGTGGTCTCTTAACTAAGGATTTATGATGGAAACGTTACAATCTGAATTACACCATATTCTTTTCAATACATTTAATGGTGTTCTTTTTAAAATGTTAATGTACATTGTGAAACATGTAAATAATGCATGTATGCACATTAAAATGATTTTATACGAATAAAGCAACAGGAAATTATAACATTTACTTTTTATGCCAATATTCCACAAATAAAATTCAACCCTATACTATACAAAGTACATTAAAATGTTTCTTGTGCAATAAAATTGTTAAAAGAACTTGACAGTCCATGTATGGCTTTAAACAGTCATAAAATGTCTGATTTTTTGACTGGTTAACGTTCCATCTACAAAGAAATAAAGTGTTCCTCGATTTCTGCAAGATGTTGTAGAATGTCAGAGCTACCTTTAGAGAGAGCAAAGTCATTTGCCTATGCACATGAAATGGCATTCGTTTCTGTATTTTCATTATTATAATCATCATCATTATCATTACCACCTTTATCATCACTGCCTAATAAAGACGACAAGTTTCCAGCTGACTGATTAGCCAATAAAATTGTTTTGATCATTTACCGGTCGCATAGCAACGTTAAGGTGGTGAAGTATTAAGGTCGGTAGAACTAAGTTAAATTAATGAATAAAAATGCTCGGGAGGAATTTGTAATGGTCGTATAAGGCAGGGAGTCGCTTGTGAAAGGTGGTCGGATGGGCAGGTTAGACTGTAAACTATATGTTAGATCAAACTAAAAAAGATTATCATCCATTGAGTATCAATTCGATCTACAGTCAGGTCCAATTTCAAAGCATAAGCAAATATCTATTCTTACTTGATACTATATATAAGTAACCTTTTTAAACAGAAATACGTAATTCCGCTTCTGAAGTACAATAAAAGATATCTTGCACAATGCAACAATCTTTGACTTCGGGTGCAATTAATGTTATAAGTATAACATACAAAAAGTCAGCATACTGCTGGCTGTGACAGAGCCTCGACTCTTAGGTGGCTTATCTAAGAGGCCAGACTATTAATGTTGTCATCATACGAAGGATCTTTTCATGTGTAATTAGTAACGTTTCCGAGATCAAAAGCAACAAGCTGCAACACTTAAACAGTAACCTTTCTCAACCTCCGCCACAGAGAGTTTGTTGTGACAGACACTGTCTGGAATTCTCGCGATGTAGAAGACATCTGTAAGGATTGCATATTTGTTTTAATTGATGCAGAAAAGCCCGAAAACAGTTCCGTCATCTACTCATAGCTCAAACAAGCCTTCTCTTTCTTCTGGAGTGTACAAGTTTCTTATAAGCAAGAATAAAGGACAGGATGCTTTTAAGTTGATTACTTGATTGGTAGATTGATAAGACCAGTCTATACACAGTATATTGAATGACAAACTTTAAGGTTTGTTGAGGAACTTGTCAATATGCAACATAATTTGCATTGCATTTTATGCCCGTTACAAATTGTGGCAAAGTTACATGTGTAGTTCGTGTTACTGCTTTACATTACATGTAGTTAAGATTTCAGAAAAGTTCACAGGAACAACAATCAGGACATTTTTAATTTGTTGCTCAGGAAAAAAAGCTGTCGGATTCAATGAAGTATAAGTACATTTCGGACATAGGTTTATGATTCCAAAGCCAATATGTAGATTTCTTATTTAATATGACGAACGAGTTGTGTCGGGTATTGCTCTGTGAGAGACTTTTACTGCAGATTCCTCTCTTCCTTGCTTCAAGATAGTCTATTTATATAACATATATTGGACGCTGACACACCATCAAAGGTCTCCGCCACACGTTGAATTATTCATCAATCCGCATTCTCTATCGTAGGTGGTAAACAGGTGGCTGACTTGAGGATTGGAATCAACCAACGACATTTATGAACCGTGTTATCTTGTGAAGATCTAAAAGAATGTCCCAGACGCTTGATTTGACGATAACAGAGCTTCCAGGTGCATTTGTTAAGTCAAGGTGAACTCATATTGTTAACCTTGGCTCTATCGTTGATTAGTTTTTCTTATCCAGGTAGGTAGCTCATTTCAAATAATAAAAATAGCAGTTTTCCTTAATTTTGAAAATGTATTCTGTAGTAGTAAAAATAAATTTTGAAAATACAGAATACTAGTTCCTAACAAGTACCTGTTGTACTGTCCTGAGAGTATAAACCTAAATTCGAAATATCTGCTCAGACTAATTCCTGGTTAAATTTAAAGACATATCGGTGGAGGGAACCTCTAAACTGTTTATGTGTTCAGTGTACATACGTTATATTATGTAAGATAAAGGGATTAGCAATGTAGAAGTTACAGTGCAGCATTCACAAGCCACAGAGCTAACATCAAACACAAATACACATAGGGAAACAACAATACATTATTCATGTGTAATGATTAAAATGCCGTCATACTCGTATAACTTGTGCAGTACGTTCAAAATAAGGAAAGGAACTGTTTATTCTGAAATGCAGTGAAATTTTACATGTAGCAAGTGAATGTCTGTGAAATATTGAGTGAAATTGTCCGTTGGCCAAGCCAAAGTATTGCCTTTAGTATATAACTGAGGTTTTATCCTATTTAACCATGTAATGTTACATGACATCAGATCAAAGAAATTAATTAATATTACAGAAAAGTAACACGTTTTCATTATTTTATATTAATAGGTTGCCGAAGAAATACCGAAATCACTAATATGATTGTTCTTTCCTACAGTAAGAAAATGTGTAAGTCTAAATATGTTTCACCACTCACATTTATTAATAATGTTAGAAACAGTGTTGATCAAAGGAAAACAAGTCTCCTTAATGTCTTAAATTATCAACTTCATTGACAGATATTTATTTTAGGAGAGGCTTTTAGCGTTCTTCATTACTTGGGACATTAACCAAATTAATTTTCGAAGTCATCCAGTAATTAACAATTGGCGGTACGATTAACTGCTCTTGACCTGGCGGGTTAATTAGAAGATGTATTTCTGGTAAGCAGTGTAGTTCCTATTAATCATTTATATCTGCAAATAGAATGACATGTGTACGGTTGTTTCTTCCTGCGTTTTCACAATTATGTCAAACAGATCGTTTTCTCTTTCTTTGAGGAACAAAATCCTGATAATGTTGCATTTGAGCATATTGTGTATTGTCACTTGGACTATAGTTTATCTTACATATTTTTAAAACAAATTTCTCTTTTGACAGAGAAATCTTATTTTCTGTAAAATCATTAATACTGACAACACTTGCATATACAATTATGAAAAAGATACATAATACGTTCTAGATATGGCTAAAATGATTAAACAATCAATACGTGCACTCATATTCTTTGCTGTTTTATCTAACATTAATTTTATTACTTATATTTGGCAAAGAAAGATTTTTTTCAGGGCTTGTTGAGTTCTTACAAAAAAATAGCAGCGCTTTCGTCTTCCTATTTCAAGTTTATATATATGTTAACCTTTTCTACAAAATACCAGTATTTACAAAACTCGTCTTTGGTAATTGAGACAAAAATAATTTTTTTGTTCAGATATTTTTGTGTTCTGTCGGAGTACATCCTTCGTCAATCAAATAAATTTAAGATAAAAAAAATCAAGTCTCTGAAGTTTCAAGCATTATGAAAATGCAGTAAAGGATCTATTAGAATCAACTTTATCAAGTTTTCTGATCTTGTTCTTATTTTACTGCGTTCAAATGTCGACCAGGCAACCACTTTTCTCTTTTGAAATTCTATTAACGATACAGTATGGTGTTTTGTTTAACAGTTAAGAGAAGTTTGTGCTTGTGATATAAAACTTTTTAAAACGTTACACTTAGGCTAAGCAATGATTAACAAAGCGTTTTGCACTAGAAGCTGCACGAGAAATTGAACATTATCATGCAACCAACAGGTTGTGCAGCAATAAAAGTACAAACACTCGCAAGGAAATCAGATAGGCTATTAACAAGCAAGCAAGCATTATTCGAGAGCTAAGTATGCACGTTCTTCTATCTACATATTTAATAAACACTTAGAAACACTTTTGCATTAAAGTCCATGATAATATCTGAATTTATTGAAGCTAAAACACAAAAGCACAGCGTTCTAGAGAAAATGCAATTTGGCTGAAGCGGATTAGAAATAGGCGTTGCAGGAAATGATGTGCATTAAGTTGAAATAAAATACAACAAATCAGTTAGATCTAAGCAGATTATATTGTTAATCAGATGTATCAAAAGTGAAATATAGTCCATGCTTGTTAACAGTCGAATATGCAATTTCTGGAAAGTAGGTAAGGTTATAGAGTTTGATTTTAGCTGAACAATCATTTCTCAAAAACACACACACACTTATACATTCAGGCATTTTTCATAATCATATGACATACAAGCACTTCAATATGATGGCAGCATACAACTAAGATTTATAGTTTGGCATCCAATTTATACCGATGCTTACCACACAAATTTGAACACCCAACCAGCCAGTGTAAGATGGTATTTAAAATTAGAAGTGCAAGAAACGTTCAGGAATGAGTGGAACGCATAAACTTAAGTATAACTCTATAGTGGCACTTGAGGCCTGAAAATCTCCCATTTAATAGTAGCAGCATGCAAAACTTCCAATTATAACCTATTAAACATAACCGACATTCAAGCACTAACAGCTGTTATTGACAGATTTGTAAATAAATATCTTAATAATTTATTCGTTCATTTTTTAATGTTTTAATTAGATGTAAATTGTAAAAGTTTATATCCGAATTTCCTGAAACTGTTTGCAGACGAAAGTTTGACATGTACGCTATGTAACCTATCAAGGAAAATATGCACGTTTAATCTTAGTTTTATATGTTTGCATATTTTTGTCTATTATTTTTAAATATTTACAGCTTTGCTAGGATATTCAGACAATTTGTTGATAGAAAACATCTGGGCATAAGACTTCGGTATATCCGAAAATTAGGTAGGTGAATGAATTGATTGTACTGCATCAGTTGAGCATTGCAATCTTTTGCTATTTATCTTATACGTGTAATTCCTCTTCTGCAAGAAGTCATGACTGCTGTTCATTTGTTTTATATGATACAAGGTATATTTAGATATATGAATAACCTCCTGACCTCAAACCCACTTTACTTGATCAAAGCACTGCAAGCCAAATAAATCAGCTGTAACAAAAGGTCAGACTTACAGAATGTGAGTTTAAAAGCTAATTAACCTGTTTCCTGATTACTACCTTGTAGTATTAACTCTTGCTTGTTATAATCAAAGGGAGTATATAGCAAAAGCTCTCACAGTTTCGCTGAAGCCTTTATACATAGAAGAAACAATGACCAATGACTTCCTTTTATGGGATTTATTTGCCCCAATATTTACAGATCATATCCCGAGGTAGTAACGCCAAGTGTTTTCACATTGTATTAAACATCGCTTCTTTATAAAAACAAATAATAGTCAACGTTACAAATATCATGTACTTTTCTATGATACATTAATCTATAAATAGAACAATTTTTTATAATAATGTACGCTAACAAACTTAGTATGCATTCAGCCATGTAGTCTCACACCTATGAAATATTGCGCTGTATATGTACACCGTCATGGTAAAATTTGTTTCAATGAATGTGCTATCACACTTTACAAGTCATTCATAACACTACACATATAAGATTTTCTTCAAAACATTTCATATATTTCACTTTTGATCATCTTATTACATGATGCACTAAAAGGCACAGCCACGTCATGATCACAAAATGATTCCAAGTCCGATACCACGTGATATATTTGTGCGCATGTCCACTAGAAATACCTGAACACGATTGGTCATCTTTCTGTTCATGTCCTGACAAGCACGTGCATTTGTATGAACCAATCGTATTCACACATTTTTGATCTCTGTGACAATGATGCCCATATTTTCCGCCAACTTGCAAACATTCGTCTATGTCTGAAAGAAAACAGACCCCTGTATGTTTCTATCAATTAGAGGTTATTTCTCGTCCGCACATGCTCATATGACCGACGCCTTCTGTAGAGTTTAGTTACCCTGTATAACAGGCCTTTTTCGATAAATAGATCATACCAATTACCATACAGACTATGAATTAATGCCTTCTTTCAGAAAAAAGAAAAATGTTTCCATATGCAGAATTTACTTTGAAAAAAGGTACAGAAGCCCATCAATATTACGTTTAATGAAATCTTCTAAACAGATATACGTGCCAGCAGGTCTTTTACTGGCCATTTTATGCAATTACTCATTGGATTTGGTATCAGTAAAAAGACACTGATCTTTGAGGGGAAAAAATGTAACTTTTTTTCTAGAAATTAATTCGTATTGTTCAATGTTTGCTGGTAGATTTGAACGTTCCAATACATTACCGAATACTATAAGTGTGTAATGACAGTCCTATACACAATGATAAAGGGTGATTCAATATCTGACAAGAATAGGGCTCGTACAATGAACTACTCTAAGGTATGTTTTGTTATCTTTAAAATGTGCATACCTTCACATTTCTTTCCGTCTCCTTGAAAACCACGTTTACACTGACAGGCATATTTTGTTGCTAAATTCACACATGAAGAGTTGTCGTGACAATCGTTACCAAGGGAACAAAAGTCTGTACCTTGAAAAACAAAACACAGTTCTGCTTTAAAGTTAGTATAAACAACCCGTAACTGAGATTTAAGTTAAAATATATAAATATTAAAATATTTCCACACATACACACACAAGACAACAGTCATACAAGAAAACCTTTCACTAACCAGATCCAACAAAATTAAATTTTTGCCATTTACGAACTGAGCCAAACATGGTTGGGAATTCTTACCTCTACATATAGGACAACATTCATTTTGAACACGAATCATTTCACTTTCTTCACAATCAAGTTTTGGACACGTGGTCTCTGGGTCCTGTCGCTCACACAGCATTAAGCCGTTCTGTAAGATATATTTATTGTCTCAATAGCATTGCAAATTTAGAAGAATAAGGAATGTAGTGTTCTTATATGTCTGCTTTAAGGCATTGGGGTGACAGAAATGCATTCCCGTAAGATGCCAGAAAACTGTAAAATGAAAAAGAAATAGGAACTTTCATATATGCAGATTACAACTTATCCCGAACATTCAAAGAGGCAAATCAACTTTTTAAAGATTGTTTTCTTCTGAAGACAGAAGTAATAAACCTTGTGATGCAAATAATACATCTGTTTCTAATGTATTTAAATATCAGATAGGTCGAAAGACGTTAAAGGTCAAATGTATTTGAATATAAAATGCATGTACTCACATCACATGTACACGTTACACACATTTTAGGGCTCGTTGCATCACCATGGTCATAATATTTCCCACTGTAATAACAGTTTGCTGAAAAATAAAATTTAATAAATTTATTTTTCACAAATGCGCTTTCCGCGCAATAGTGGTAAATAAAAATGTTTTATTCAGTAAAATTGCTGCTAGGCTTTCTGTTTTAGAGGTGCAAAGAAAGCAACAGCAGCTTAAGTTTTTGCTTTCTTCACATTGCACACAGAGGTCTGTCGGAGAATGTTAAAAGTAGTTCTACAGTATCTATCTATTGTATAAAAACGGATCAGCACTTTCTCTGGAACTTTACCAGATAAATTAGTAGAGGTTAAACTAGACAGGTTTTATTTTTCAATACAGTAATGGACATTTGTATCTGGTATTCATGTGGTTATGTCATAACTATAGACAATCAAGTAATGCAATTTAACAAATGAAAGTGTGTGTACAAGAAAGGCGTCAAATCGTCTGGTATTTAATCCAAAAGAATAAATTGGTCCCTAAGTACAAACAAAATTCTTTCTATGGATATTCTAATATAACATTCTTCTGCTTGTGTAATATCGCAAAATTAACTCTATAACAGACGACTCAAGTAATCTCCTAAATCACTTCCAACCTAATGTTCCAAAATATCTACAATTTCGTCATAAATAACACACGATCAATACACGGCGTATCAAAAGAAGACACAATCTTCTTTCAATGTCTAGACGCTCGCATTATCTTTTCGAACAATTCTAGAAAAGCGTTCAGCTTATCTAACTTTTGAAGAGTAACGTCTTTGATGTTATACAGGAAAAGTAACTGTTCTCCAGTATAGAATTTATTAATCAAAGAAAAGAGATTTGTACTTTTTATCATGATAGTTTACGGTTTTTACTGGATATTTACAATTTTTATGTCCCAGTTATTTAAGTAAACTCATTTCAGAAAAATAACGAGAACGTATTATTTTGGTCGACTTTGATAATTATTATGTTAGATACTTCATAAAATTAACTTATTTTTAATGACATTCATGTTATAAATTATACGTATCCTTTTCCATAAATATAATTAACATGACTGTGAACTTAAATCGTACCTGGAATAGCACATTAGTTTCAACGTATCTCACATATCCAAACATACTATCACTTCAATGCTTCATAAATGAAATTGTTCACTTTTTTACTTAGCTATCGAACTTGCTTAAATGCTTTTACATCGAATTATTAACCATTTTTACTTAACTATCCAAATTACTTAAATGTTTCATACATCATATTGGTAACTATTGAAGTTGACAATCTAACTTACTTAAATGCTTCATATATCATATTATTATCTATTTAATTTTACTATCGAACTCACTAAAATGCTTCATGCATGAAATTGTTGACTTTTTTTCTTAACTATCGAAATAACTTAAATTCTTCATACATCAAATCATTAACTTTTTTGTTGAACAATCGAACTAACTTAAATGCTTCAATTATTAACTTTTTTTCACTTCAGTAATGCTTCTAACATAGATATGATACTTTGAAGCATAATATCACGCGTACTTCATTTATTACGCAAATTTGTCAAGAAAGCAGAATTCAAGTTAAACGCTTGTATAATACATACTTAAACAAACTGGGCAACATTCTCCATCTCTGTTTACAGGGTGTGGACAATCTACTGGGGGGCATTCAACATTCCGACACTCAATCGATCCATTCTGAAAGCAAAACGTAAACATAAGTTCATTTTCTGATGTAAAAAGGCAAGTTATTTTCCAACAACATGTATTAAGACAATAAAACAATTAAATATTTTCGTTTAATATTTTGGTGATAGTTTCTTTAAAGGGCTGAATAAAAGCTGAGTTTACTCAATTTAAACATGCTGTTTTGTTTTCACTCAAACCGAATCTGGTTTCAGACGGTAAGAATACTAAGATTTTCAGCTCCGCTAAATTAAATGAATACAAGGGAAAAATATTTAATACAAAATAATATAAAATCACCTGAAAATTTGAAATTATGACTGGCTCAAACACGAATATCATCCATGAAATTAAGTTTCTAAGAAAGAATTATTCACAAGGGTCAAAGTTCAACATAAACTTAAAGTTCTCCAAGGATTAAAGTGGAATGTGTCTCATAACTAGAGCAGTCGATCGTTTTCTGTGATTCTTGTAGGTAATGTAAGCGCCAATGTTTTTAGATAACTTAAAAAAGCAGACATGAAATGTTTCATACTTTGATTTAAATTTTTGATTTTGATTTAATTTTTTTTTAACTTGGAGTGTGCTTTGTTAATCTTAGAAAGTATATGCATTACTTAAAGTATGCATGAGTTCTGCAACGTTGTTGTCAGAATTATAGAATATTGAACATGAAGGTAACTGCTTTATTATTTTTTATTTAAAAAATAATCGTGAAGGTGTATTTTTCTAATCATTGGAGCGCTATAAAACCAACTCCTGTTGGTTTACAATTCTTTGCACGCCTTTTCCTAAAGACTATTTATTTCGAGATTGAGTTTTAGAACTATTTTGTTTATTTAAAGGCCTATGGTTGTGTGTCTCTTTAACTGATCATTTCTTTTGCTTACATTACCAGAAATCTATTCTCAATAAATGCCACAAGTACACTTTGAAACATATAGTCTCTCCGAAGAAGCAGCGCGTGCAAGTTCAAAGAGATATTATATAAACTGTTATATAGCCGTGTCAGTATTTTTGGAATGGAACGCACTAATCGTTATCCCAGACCAAACACGTCCCAAATAAGTGTCTGGAACCACTGGGAGGTCTTCAGTAATGTCTCACTTGCAACAAGTAATTATATGAATGGAGTTTTTGACCTAATTATAAACTATTCATTGGCTTTTTTATACCGATAAGACTGTTCTATAATGAAGTGTTCAATATGTGTTAAATCTTGTACTGAAGTGTTAGATTATGCTGTTGCCTTTCAAAGCTTTTTTTAGTTTCTCTCGGGTCAACAGAAAATATAATTCAAAGTGAATTCTGAATATAATTTATCAAGGTGTCTGTTCCACTTCTTCCTACAGTTTGGATATTTTTTACTGCACTATATGTCAAGGTTAAATAACTAACCCGAAAACAAAGCTATAAATCAAAACGTATTACCCGCCACCACCAGGTAAGATCGCAGTGGTTACATCTCCCGAAATAATCGGCGAAATGGACATAAAGTATTTGACAGTCATAACAGTTGGTCAAAAATAAGTTACAGAAGACAGTATAAAAACAATTTTTCTTATGCATTAGTATGCATTAATTACATGATCCAAGAATGGGCAACCAAACTGAATTGAAAGACAAAAGTGTTTTATCTTAGATGACCGAAAACAAGGACTGTGACCTGAATCTAATCAGAGCAGCTTGCAAACCATCTTGTTACTGTTTAAGAACTTCAACAAATTGCGTACCAAAAATCATCGCCTGGTTTTATTTAGTGTTCAACTGAAACTGAATAACTGACTGCAAGGTGTGCGTATTTCGCGTGTCTACTTCAGTTACGTGTGTTTTTTTAGAAACACCAGTTTATCTTCATTAACTGTTTGTTCAATAGGAGAATTTTCTATCTAATCAAAGGGAAAACAAATATAACTTCTGCACCTTGTGCATTCTTTGTTGCCAAACATAAAGTTTGTAAGCAAAGACGATAGACAACTGTTGCCAGAACCGAAGCTCATTACAGGAACCACCTTGCAGATTATTTCAATATCAGACAGATTTGCATTCATTCAAATATACACATTCAACCAGATCTTACCAGCAATATATTCATATATATAGCTACAAATTTCTGGCCATTAAGATCCAAGACAGATATTGGTCACTAATGACTCTGAGCACATAAATGAAGATTAAACCAAAGTGCTTTAGAAGAGCTATATTTACATTGCGGTCACTGATCCAACAAGTCGTTTCAGAGAAATTGATGAAAAAAAATCTCTTGATAGAGAAAACAAAATACTTTACCTTCTTTTATACAAGACATAATCTGTCCATCAATCAAGCAAAAACTAGCCATATTTCTGAGCATAACCTAGACGATTTATTGATAAACATGACTCATCGGTTATCTTAAAATATCAAAACTTCTGCGGTATGATACAAAATTTGTATTAAGGAAAATCATTTCAGAACATGTTTCGAGTGTTCTTGAAGAACAAAGAAACGGGTACAGTGTAAAGTGTCCAAATATATCTGCACTTATGTTTAACATTTTTTTACTTTTATTTTTCAATTTTAACGTGTTTCTTTAAATGACATGCTTCATTTATTTTCTAGCTTCATTTATTAAACTATGTTCCATGTTTATTGGTAAACACCGTGTTTTATAACTTGTATGTGCAGAATTTTTAAACAGAGTTCATCTACCTACCGGCCCCACGTAATTAAATCAGCTTTACATCAAACACTCAAAACTGTTCGGGAGGTGTGGAAGACTTCTGATAATTTTTTTTTGAAAATTAATCCTCGTGTAAAAATAGTTCTGTTTGATCGATAAATGCAAGTGTTTTCTAGCTACATATACCGCCTTTAATGAATGTCTTCTCTTTTATTGCGCAAACTTCACTTCTTCTATGTGACATAGTTGCTCTTTTGACTTGTACCCAACAGGTGTATGACTGGACGAGGCTAAAGCTTTATTCTCTGTTCGTGTGTTAAATCTGAACTTAACTTACGTGTATATAAACAATAGGTTGTTATGAAAGTGTAAGAATGAAACTTACTCTGCACATACAGACTGTACACTGGTCCATCTGCCACAATTCTCCTTCTTTCCTCTCTGTGCCATTCTCATGACAACTCTTTAAACACTGGCACTGTTCGAGACCCGAAATCCGCTCCTCGGCCTGGAGAAGCTGCAGCAAACATATAAAACACTTACTTCTTGTTTGTTCGAATGTCTCTAGTTTCAGTTAGCCGAGGCAAAAATGGTGTGCTTGGGCAACATATGTCTTAGGTCATTTTGCTGTGCATGGGTGTCAGTAGTAAATTTCGGATATTTAATCAAATCTGATATTGCACGTTGTACGGCCAAGCTAAAAAACATTTTCTCTGAAGACTAAGCGTATGTAGGAACCAAATCTTTAGGAGACTAGTGTCAAAAGATGGATCTCGTACCCCTCTCATAATTTAGCAAATAAATACAGTTACATTTCACCACAGACAAATACAAATATTAAAACAGCATATAGCATATATTGTGGATAAAATCTAGTGTTACCAGATTTAAAGCAATAACTGTATTTTACCTCTAGCACCTATTTTTTGTCAGGTAGAGTGAGACATGTATTTCATCAATCGGCTTTGCCTGGGTCATTAAAGTTCATGGTTACAGGACATGATTTTTGTAGACACCCTTCACTTAACATTACCGCTTTGTTAATAGGTTTTTTTTTCCATTCACTACGATAGTCCATCATTTACGTAAAAAATACTAGTTGTGATGATAGAAAAAAAAATCTAAAGCTGCAAATTATCAGCGCCTAAAATTTGCCATGTGACAATTTCTTGCACACATTACAAATTTTGACGAAACGGCATACTTGTAAAAGTTCTTATGGGATTATTACACCGTTTCAGACAAAACGATGGTCAGTCAGCTACGCCGAAAAAACAAACTACGTTTTTTGTTGTTGTTGTTTTTTTGAGCCGCCATTTTACATATATGCACTCATCAATTTGCGCAAAATACTGTATTTAAGTATAAAGATATAAATGAGATGGAAGATATACACACACAGTCCTTATAATTATATATTATGTTAGAGAACTGTGACAAAAAACAGTCACTTGAGTATTTTAAACCAACATGTATGTAAAGCTGTCGGTAATTACGTTCTTTTACGTTTTGTGATCCATTAGCATTTGAGGAAGATGAATAATGATGATTTGTCAGCAAATGCAATGACGAAGACACTTTCTTATACCATAGATGATTCAAAGGATTTAGACAAAACATATGTTCTGCGGTTCTGCAGCAGACTAAATATTTCAACAGAATTATATAAATTAAGTTAATTTACTAAGCAATTGTGGGCTACTTAATGCACAGGAATTATTGTTATCAAAGGAAAAGAAAACCACACTTCAAGATAACCTAAGAATTTAGATTATTCTCCCGAAATTTCTGGGCTCATTGTCAAAATTATATTAGTTTTTACTTTTAGCAGAAATGAAAAATACCATCCTTTGAATGAAATCGTGGGAAATCATTCTTTTAGCCCCGACTTTATTTAAAACATTGATTACGTTCAAGCAATTGAAATAAGAAATATGTGCTTTGAAATATGCCCGAAAGTAAATTTCAATAGAGAAAAGAAAGACTTTTGCGAGACAGACTATTGCAAGGTAGACTTTTGCATGGTAGACTATTGTAGCATGCTTGTCAAATGATGAAAAGAATTCTGTCATTTTTACAAAAAAAGGCACTTTAAAATCTCAAATAGAAAGAAACACAACATACCTTTACTGAAAGATTCTGGTATAAGGAATACATTTCTGTCATTCGGTTTTGTAAAGCTTGGAATTGAGCACAAGTTGGACACCCTGTAAAATAGATATTGTTTGATTATCTATAGAGCAGAGCTACAATGATAGCGTGGGACTCCTTGCAAACAGAAATATCCTGATAATATAACTGTAAACCACAATTGTTTTTAGAAAAGGGGGGAAAAGGAATTAAAAAAAAAAACAGTGCAATAAGGATAAAAGCGCATGATCATTTCTGCCGTAAGCTCTTTATTAGTCAGAAAGAAACGTTATATTTGGGAAGACTTGATTTACAATTTAACAAAAAATGATGTGAAATTTTGTTCTCGTTATGAATTGCAAAGTTTTAATGAAATTATCATTTGATTGTATTTACTCTTTTATATAATTTTGACAGAAAAGACGTTTCAAAACATTTACTGATGAAATGATTTTATACACTATTAAATGAACATGTCTGAAAAATGAAGTCGGCAGACTCATTTTCAATTTTTATTTTTAAAATGTATTACCTTGGCTTAATTTCATTGTTTTCGTTGATAATAAAAGAGCGATAATTACTTTTAGTGTCTCACAAAAAAATTGCATCCAGCAGGGATAACTATCTTTATCCGAGGTAACATTTAATATGTCTAGTTCAAATGGGTTCGCTTTCGCAGAATAAAAAAAACTGCCTCTGTAGCACAGGGTAATGAATCAGATTTTGAAAAAAAAATTGTCTACAGTTTATTCGTTCAGGTAGTTCAAAATAATAAATGTCTAATAAGAATAATAATAAGTCTCAGTTTTAAAATCTGTATAAAGATACTAATTTTGAGAGCTACCTGTTTCAAGATGCGAAAAATAAGCTGGGTATTGAAATATGTTTAATATGTTTAATATTATAATTTCACTTCTGTGAAGCTTCAGTCGGCAGATGCTAATAAAGATAAGAAAAATGCTAGGAATATGACTGATTTACCATGTTTATGAGGTTTAAATGCGTGTGGCAGAACTGCAATATTCTTTAAAAAAAATGTTAAGTCTCATTATAAGAGGTGCTTGTAAAAACTGAAATGAGTATCACAATGAGGCTGGAGAAATTTCAGACGAGATAAAGCTGATGGTGGTGATGGTAACAAGTTTACAGAGATAAAAACAAAACAAGAACAACAGGTGGAGTCTAAGTACCAAGTGACACCCGATGAATTTCCTAGCTATCGACAGTTAGTATTCAAAAAAAGAACAGCCCTAAGGAGATATGGCAGACAAACATATTTAAAGACTAAAAAGGTTGTCTTAATTAACACCTATGTTTATTTCTTAAAATTAATAAACTTAAGTGTCCAAACTCAGTGGACAAGAAAGAATTCGAACATTAGTTTTTATTTTTATTCTTGACAATACATGTGTAACAAACAATGTATGAAAGATTTACATATATGCCATAAGCAATAAAGCTGCAAACTGACTGAGAAAAAAAACTGACTTAGTCCAACTTAGGCAAGAAACTTAAAATGCTTAAAGAAAACAGCCACTGAGCTTTGAATTAAAATAGCACTTTTTATAATAAATGGAATAGCACGTTTTAATGAATAGAGCGAATATGCAAAATAGACTTAATATTTCTAAAATTCATGTATCTTGATAATTTCAAAATAACTTAGACGCATTTCAAGTAAAAGTAACTTTCTTTCCACTGCTACTAATGTTTGCTGAACCATTTCTTCTATCTATAATTTTATGCTATGGTAATGAAGTGTTACAGTAAGGGAGCGTATTTCAATCAGCAATGGTCAATTGTAATGTAATAGAAAACGGTGCTTACTTATAGTAATGTAATAGAAAACGGTACTTATTTACTGTAATGTAATAGAAAACGGTGTTTTCTTACTGTAATGTAATAGAAAACGGTGTTTTCTTACTGTAATGTAAAAGAAAACGGTGTTTTCTTACTGTAATGTAAAAGAAAACGGTACTTACTTGTATTTTGTTCTGGACATTGGACTAAATACCCATGGGATTTTGTAACTATTTTCAGTTCTTGTATAGCTCCCTACAACAAAAAGTAAAATTAAAATGAGAAATAATCAATTTATTATAATCGTTACAACAACGCTTTTGCGCATCCTTATTTAACAACATGTGGTTTCCTATTTCAATTTTACTGCAGCAATAGTATTAAAAGGATTTATTCACTGTCAGAAAAATAAAATGCTATCCCAAAAGCAGCAATGTAGTAGCAGTTTTTCACGCTAACTGAACCTCAAGTTATGTAATAATAAGAGAGGAAATAAAATAGCAACAGTGATCAGACTACAGCATCTCTCCTTGTTTATATAAATATATATATATATTACGAATTCAAAAGATTTTCTTTCCGTGCTACTTAAGCAGTAGATTCCAGTTAATATTCTGTCAGTAGAATCAAATTTATTTTGCAAGCGGAATGCGACTTTGAATGCTGCCTTTACAAAGACATCATTATTTGCACGAGGGATGTATGACGTTCGTCTTTTATCGTTTATCTCGTCGAATCTCACAGTATCTCGTGATAGTAGTCTGCGAACGTGACTTTCCGTGAAAGATAAGTTTAAAATCAGTAACAAAACTATTAAATAGTCTCAAAATAGCAATCTACCTTCGCATATAACAGCACTGTCCTTCGTGAGAAATTTCAAATACACATGCTCTTTGAATATTTAAAAAAATTTCTAAACAAAATTAACAAGAATTTGAAGAGTTTTAGCAATTTTGGGATCAAAGACATCGTCATTTGCAAAAAAAAATGAAATCGAATATGGACGCTGGTCAACACGGACAGTCAACAAATGTGTCAATAGTTTAAATGCAGTGTTTTTTATTATTTAAGATCGAAATAATATTATGACTTATGTTTTCAAAAGACTCAGAACTACTTGAAATCTTTTTGATTCAAGGCGATTTAGCCTGATTCGGGATGTCAACACGCCTGCTGTAAATGAAAATGAGCAAACTTACTTTTAAATTTACCATTGACTTATTAAAGATTTTTTTTCAATTTCTACGTTTATGACAACATCATTTACTCGAATGAGCAAAAATACTCAATGGAAAACCCTTAAGAGTACTTGAGTACTAAAATAGCTACTCGTTTACCTTCCAAAAAACACCCAAGGAGCCTTCATTTAGATAGTTTGAAGAAAAAAAAAAAAGAATCAGAAATGAAGTCTGTTATACGAGTTCTATTTATTTTAAGGTCTACTGATGTTTCTGGAACCTCGTTATTTCAAGTGTAAACACGTGATTCAATTTCATTCACAACATTTTTATTAAGGTAAGCTAGCAGTTTTTGTCAGTCTGTTAAACTGTCTATGTCAGCAATTTCATCAATATTCGTTCGTATTTTTTTTCAAAAGCATTATAATACAAAATAAAACTTATTAAGAACTAGATACCCTTAGCTATATTAAGAAAAGCGTCTGAATGCACTGAATATTGTTCTAATACTTTCTTGTCCTTATGAGAAAAAAATGACACGTTTGTAACAAAAATGTATCTATCTCGTGATAGACGCTGATGTTATTAAAACTACGTGCAGCATTGTCATTAAAAAAGCCAATCCCCAATGAAAATCCAAAATTTTAAAATCATCTTACATAACTGACCTACATCCGGGCGGTTTCAACGATTTCATCTAATTTCTCCACAGGTAATCAGTGTAATTCTTTTATCAAACATTTCCTGAATCTTTCTATTTATTGAAAATGACGTAATCGATGTTTAAGAAAGGCATATGTAAAAATATATAAACAAATCAAGATAATCTCTGGCGGATCAAGGTGATTATGTTGAAAATACGCAGGTATCCACCGGAAGTTGGGGGCACTAGGTAAAGAGATATGTTGGCAACCTTTAGGAATGCAGAGTGTATTTTACGAGAAATCCTATAGCTGTCTGTACCAACATCTGGTTTTCCACCATCCTCTCTTGTTTTAAAGTGTTGGGTAATTTTGGAACATGGAAATTTCATTTATTTAATTTATCTCAATTTTAGAAGCTGTTCTCGAAGTCGACCTGCCCTACATTCGGGAGTTTTTCAATTAAAATATTTTGGTGCCTAAAAGTTATTCCTGATTTTTTAAAAATAGTTTACAGGTCAAATAAGCTTTTGTCAACCCACGTGATTGCTCATACCCTTTATCATGATTTTATTTCAAGCTTGCAAAAGATGATGTTAAACTGTATATGAAAAACTTTAAAACTAAAAAAAAACTTAAGACGATTCTGCAAAGGATTCTACAAAGAGACCTTTATGAAATGAAACGTGTGAATGGTGAAAAATATTTTTTGATTTAAAATATCTGAATCATTATCACAACATTAGACAGACAAAGCTATTATTATCAAGCTATTCCTTGTTACTTCATTGTACAATGTTTCTCGACCAATGAAACAATGTCTTTCAGCCAATGTTAGGCTGTAACGGCATTTCATTCCTCAGCTGTGGACTTTGTCAGTTAGATTCAAAGGAATACCTATTGAGTTTCGACAAATATATTCTTTACGGATAACTTCAACCGAAGGTTTTTTTTCTGATTTGCAAAAATCATTGAAGGTGAAGGTGAAGGTCATTGATGAATAAATTATGTATGTATAAGCTTCTAAAATAACAGAATTTTACAAGGGCATAAGATTACGACGTTCCATGTTTAACTAAAAGGCAAATTTTTAAAAAGGTTTCATCTGTTATATATATGCTATTCATATATAAATTTTATGTCTTTAGATTTTTTCCAACTAATCGTTTACACATCTTACTTCTGAATGCTCACTTGATCTTTCAAAAATATTTTCAAAACCCCTCACTCCTGATTACGAGCTGAATTAAATCATATTTTAAAACTAAACAAGATATTCAGTTAAGCTTGTTTAGTGTTTCAATAACCATGTAAATATTCATGTTACTATATAGAGCTTATGTATTTTCAAGACAATTATCTGAAAAAAAAAATCTTCCAAAATTTTTGCCTTAAATGAAACTTCTTTATATTCGAAATATTCAGAATACCATGTCAACTCCTTTAATCCGTGACGTCATAACATTTTAAGTAAATTTTAAAATTAATTAATAAATTTTAGATAAACTGTACTAGAAATGTACACATACCATAATTAGGTGCTTTTGCAATGGTCAATTTAGTTCACTGTGTGTTAAGAAAAATATTTATCTATTACCAAGGGAAATGATGATAAACTGCGGGTAGGCATGTTCATTCCATTCATAAGCAGACATCTGGTGAAGCAATCAGTATATACATAACAATGTGATCTAGAATCATTTATCATAATACAACTGTTGGAGCGCTTTCAAGACACAGGTATGAGAGACGCTAAGTCAAAAACAGTTCAGACACTGTCATGGAATTCAATACCTAACAGCTAGAGCGCTTCGCTGCCTCAGACAAGAGACTTAGCAAGTGTTCTTAAAACATATATTAGCGTTTTCGAATTGGCTACCAATAAGCACTGAAGCATTTGCGATTTCATTAGTTGAACTGTTGGCTAGATGTCTAGTTATCATGATTATTTATTCCACCCCATATTTGCGGACAGAGCAGGCGGGCAGACGCTTCTGAACTACTGACAGATAGAAAACAACCGAAGGAAAGTCCACTTGTCCAATGAAATTGCTTTAACGCCGAACTACAAATGTAAGGCGTTGTTTTATTGGCCAAAGACAGATGTCAAAACAAAAGAGCAAAATATTGCCTAAACATTTAGTAATGATTCACAATAACAAAATCTGACATTCGAACGATCTCAGTACTCAGGAAATCGAACCTTTTGTATAGCAATACTTCTGACAGGAACATAACAAACATACAAGAGTATCTTATAAACAGGAAGCAACATTTCACTTCATTCGAGGACATTAGCTCCTTTCTTGCTCTTTAACAACTGAAATTAATACGCTCAAAAACACACTACTTACCCTAAAATATGCACTTTGTTGATTTCTTTGTCCAATGTATAGAGATAGTAGATATTTCCCTGCCAAATAGTTTTTGTCCAGTGAGAATATAACCCGTTCGTATATTTTGCTGCAGTTTATATACAATGTCACATGACTTCCACTAAAAGTTAATGCTATTTGGTGCCAGTGGTTATCGGCTAGTCTGAAAGGGAATGTTTCACTTCGAATTTGTTGGTCGTTCGCTTTATAACGTAGTCGTAATTCATCTCGTCGGCCGCTACTTTCCAGCTCCAGGAATCTGAAATAATCACAATACACTTGTCACTAAAACAGTTAAGTAACGTTTATTTAAGTTGAAAGATATGCACCTTCTATTTCATGCCTTTTAATATCGGGCGCAGATGATCTTTATCTTTTTCGTATGTATTTGCCTGTTTGTACGTGACATATCATACAAATGCACGTAAAAGGTTATATGAACAGTAACAAAAAAGCTAATAACAAATGTAGTTGTGAAGTGTTTCAGATGGTAACATGGCTAAACTGAAATGCATTACACACAGTACATCAAATTCATATTGTATAACTGGACAGGTGACCTAACCCTGGGAGCAATATTAACATTTCAATGTCGTTCACTCCTGCACTCGTAGATTTGTGATATAAGCATGGTCCAAACGACGATCCTGTTTGGACGGGCACGACTTGCGATCTCATATGTGACCTTGACCTGGGACGGAGCCTGTCAAATCATATGTTCTGGTGATACTTAATATTTCAACCAAGTAAATTTAAAACCCTCAAGATGTTAAAGACAAATAGAGCGGACACAAAACTGGAGACGGACTTGATATGTTTTACCTTGTACTTTGAAGGAGCCAACAAAAACACACGTTCTGTCCATCATGTTGCTACATTTAAACTTTCTACCAAGTAATTCCAAAATCATTCAAGATATTCCAGAGATACAGAGCAGATTCTAAAAAATGATAGACGTTTCTGATACCATATATCTCCCGTTGGGGACTTAAAACTGCTTCAAAACAAAAGTCAATAGTTTAAACCAACCGATTTTGTCCGTGAGAGAATGAGAATATACTTCCGGAGTTTCCCGACTCCTGTCTGACAGTAGCCAGGAACGTGACGTCATCGTTGTTACGTAGCAACATCAAGGCTTCACTAACTACACTTTCTGGTAGCGCCAGGTTTCTATTTTGGTCTGAAACACAAATAATCTATTAAATACGAACTACAGGTTATCGGTTATTCTAAAATGTTACTATTTTACTCTGAAATTGAAAGGCAAACAACCACTAAACTGTGTTGGTAGATCACTACACGCCAAAGACAGTAAAAGGACCTTATCTAGCAAAAAAAAAAAAATGTTCTGATTATCCATTGTTTTACAAATATACGATATCTGTGTAAACTCTTTCTAAAAGAATTATTTTAAAATGTAGGTCCATTAACGCTATTTATCTAAATATTTTTGTATTAGAACAAATTGCCAACAATAAAATGTATATAAAGTAGACCACCATGTGTTTGTTATATCTGAATATTTTGAAATTGTTCTGTTTTGTTTCAGAATTGGAATCCTTTGATTTTGAAACAGCGTGAAGAACTGCTTTGATTTTTATGAATGAGATAACGGTAAGACTCCATTGGTAGAGGCATTTGAGTTCTCAATACATCGAACAGTATGCGCCAAATTTTAACAGCCGGCACAATGTTTTGGCGTGTACAGACAATAGGGTGCGTTAATATGGCTGCGCTGCTAGACACTCCTTTCAAGTAATACACTTAATATTTCAGCGGATGCTTCTTTAACTAATTCTAATTAAGAAGAGTAAACGTCTGATAAAGTTCACAAAAGTCATTTCAATTTGAGCAATCGTATTAAGTGACTTATACATACATTTTTATTATTTCATTTATCTATCACAATGTTTAGCATTTTAAAACCGAATGAGAAATTATGCCACTTCTATGACAAATAATATAAATTTATAAAAAATATTACAAATAAGTTGTATTTCATACTCTACAAAAGCCTTGGCATTTCGAAACTACTTTCACCTTCCATTTACGCGTTTTTCGTGACAAAGTTGTTGATACTCAAATTTCTAAGATGGTTTTTTCGACAAATATTTGCCGCGGTCAGTTTTGGAAACCATGATTTTCACCAATCTTAATTAACAAAGATCCTACAAGATGTTTATCAAAGGTGAAATCGGACGACTCCAAGTACTAGGCTATTTCTTACTGTTGCTTATTGAATCAGCTGCAATTACCGTTACGTATTTTCCTTTGTGAATCTGCAGTATGATAAAAATATCCAACCGTATTATGCTGGAACGTGTAACATAAAAAAAAGTTAAAAATATAAATAAATGAAAACTAAAACTAAAACAAAACATACAACAATCATATACGTACCTTCTAAGTAAATAGCTTTCATAAAAGGCTCAGTACCATTAACATAAGTAAAAGAGGAACTTGTCTTGTTTACAAACTGTAGAAGGTCAAGGACATCCCTTGCACCGAGATCAAAACAAAATCCTGAAAACAAAAATTGCAAAAAAATGTCATTTTGTGCTAAACATTTTGAAAGAAAGGTCTGTACTCTGTGAAATCTTAACGGAGCAAACTCAAACCCTCTTCCTGAATCTGAATCGCCAAAAGTCTAGGAAACATGGTTCATATTTCCAAAATTTCTTATAAAAATACTGTAAATGAGAAGAAAACAAACAAATAAGCACTGAAAACAGTTAAATCAGAAGACTAAGTATCACTAGGGCATAATATATGAATATCTCTACTCAAAGAAGAGAAACTTGAACATTTTTTTTGGTTTTCAGTATGGCAAAGAATATAACAGACCATTTTCATTACAACAAGGTAGACGTAATTGAATCAGCTCTTGTAATATTTCTACTCTCCTAGATTATACACGTTTAAATTCACCACGCATGCCAAATTCCTCTAGTTATTCGTTCCTATTTATTTAATATGGTTTTGTTCTCAGCCTGTAATACTGTTAAATTTACTATCTACTTTTAATAATGCAAAACCATTTCATGAAAGGCCATGAAATCATCACATCTTTGAAGCGTAATGGCACGGGAATAACACTGGTCTTTGAGTTTGGAATTAAAATTGATTGATGTGTTTTGAAATGCTGTAGGCCATTCATCTGCTGAAGTTTTACGAAGATGTTATCTATGTAATCAATTTGTCGAAATGCCCCGTGGAAATAAAACAAATCATTTCTAAATAGCCAAAATGTGATTACGTGTCAGGAACCGGGGGTAAGGTGATTTATAAATCATTACATCGGCTCGGTGAGGCAACAAATCATTGTATGTCTAAGAACATAAAGACTCTCCCAACATCTCCCATTTATTTTCGCGATTTCAGGTTCAGTCATCACTTAGACATGGGAAAAAAACAAACTGTTCCTAAGTTGACCTTCAGCGATATAAGTTATTAAGTGCTTTTTGCGGGCAGTTTTCAGGTATCAGGCGTACTACGATACATATTGGTTCATTACATATATCTTTGCGGAATCTTCTACAGTTCGGTGAATAAAAAGAATGTACGGCTATTGCGTCTGTTGATTCAAACAAATTTAGTAAAATGATTGTAATAATATGTTCATGAATCACACATTCATCTTTTACGAAGGTGCAGACAAACATGAATTTACGCATTCATTTCTTCATAGACGAAAAGGTGATTACGTGGAACTGTGTGTACGGTGATTACAAATCACCGCAATGGCGGAGGAGTACTTGTTGGCTAGTTCATCAACTGTTACATTTTGTTTTCTTATTCTTATCAGTGTTTTGGAGGTTGTCATTTTTCCGTTCCGTTATCTGCATTCATGAGTGCTAACGCATTAGCACTGACTAACAGCTCGGGAGTCTGTTTGTTGAATCTGTTAAGGCAATGTTTTTGTATTTATCGTTGAGATAGTTATCGTCTACACAACCTGAGGTATTGTCATATGTGTATCGATTATTATCAACTAAACAAACACCTCTTCTACTCAGACTTCAGTTTCTTTGATAGCTTTCAGCTACTTTCTTTCTTCCATATCAACGGTATAAAAACCGTGCTCGTTGCCCGATCAACCAATCTCTAAATCTAGTAAGAGCAAAGGCAATTATAAGTACCAATATCTTTTTTTAAATAAGGTATTCTTTGAGTAACTTAGTTGTTTATTTCTTTTATATATTGACACAAATGCATTTCCAGTTTTAGTATACATATTAATTTGCAACACTGATTTCTGAAAACCTAGTTACAAAGAAATTTTCTGTTTTAACATGTATTCCTTTGACATATTATATATTTTGCTTCTCTTATTCCAAGATATTTTCTTTGCCATATCTTATATTTGGCTTCTCTTATTCCAAGAACAAAGGCGTTTTATATTTGGCTTCTCATATTCCAAGAAACAAAACATGTTTGAATAATGTATTCTTTTGACAAGGCAATCATTGACTGTTTTAATACTATGTAAATAATTATTTCTGAATTTTTTATATTATATGTTATAGGCCTCATATAGTTGACTTTAGCAGAGATGTTTTCTATTTAAATACAAATTCTTTTGACAAATGACTTCTTTCATTACCAGTAACAAACATGTATTGATAAACTGTATCTTTATTTGACAAATTTTATCGTCGAATTCTTTTCACCCTGTATAACAAAGACATATCCTCCTTAAATAAATATATATGTTTGACTGTTTGATTACTTACTTCTTTTATATCCAGTAATTAAGACAATTATAAATGATGAGGGGCGGTATGCCGGAAATGCAGCCAGGTGACGTATCTTTATCTCATAATTTATCTCATTATCTACCTCAAAGCATTACAGAGAGAGCAAAGCTATGCGATAAGTTTCTAACAGATTCTGCAATACCTCGAACAGACAGCATAAATTGCCACCAATATATTATGTTTCCAATACCTCTACCTGTCTCCCCACCCACGCTCACTTTCGTTTACTGCAACGTTTATACCCACATTTTAAGCTCCATTGCGATACTGGTTTTAACTATTTTAGATACACCGCCCTTCATTCATCATGCATAATGAAATCCAGCAATGTTAAGGGCATTGTTACATATTGCCCTATATGGACAAACAGTGCTTGTTGATTTAAACCGCTGCAGCCTTGATCCGGAGGTCAATGATTCTGCTCCCACTCCATTGACCATCCACATTTCGTATAAAGTCGGTGAATCCAAGAAGCAGACATTGATTCTTTTTTTTTTTGAGACATCAATTATTCATATTGTTTAGGTATCTTTTGCCTTCTTTTATCTAAGACATTTATTCATGTCCATAGCTTCGATTTTAACAATCTACATCTTAGAATTTGTAATGTTTTACGCTTAAATTAGTAATGAAAAGGACTAAAAATATAAACTTAATAAAGCAACTAATGTCAAATTATAAATATATGAAATGTCTCGCTTTAAGGCACTATAACAATAAAACAACCAAAAAATCAAAAATTAAGCGCAGACTAGATTATTCAATTACCAAAACACAAAAACTGTGCAAATGACGTGCGGTTTAAATTATCTGGGGTAAAGATCAGCCAGACCTTTTAACCACTTGTAGAAAGCCTAAACAGAAACACTATCCCTGCGGAGCAATGCTGTAGAGGGAGCAATGAAAACACATAGTTGTTCAAAAGAATTCAGCTAAATTGATAGTAAAGGCCATGGCGTCTCGCCGTTTTATTGCTAAACCGGTTCAGTTTTTTTATATCTTTATAATAAAAAGATTAGATGCTCTTTATAAGCCTGAATTGAACGTGTGTGTGGTTTCCATGTCATGGTTGCAGAATGTGGCTTATCAGATGGAAGAGTAACACGTAGCGGCACAGTTTCTGCCATTCTGTGACCACTTTCAACAGGTGTTTTTCCAAGAAATGTTAAAGTTCTTTTTCTATTTCGCAAATTTGTTCATGCCAATGTTTTCTCTTGTTTTCGTTATCCATTATTTTCGTTTATATACTTTTAAAAGTATCATTTGCTTTAGATAAAAAAGGAAACCCTACAAAGAAAAAGAATAGATCTACAGCAACTAAATGAAAAGAATAGATCTACAGCAAATAAATGAAAAGAATAGATCTACAGCAACTAAATGAAAAGAATATATCTACAGCAACTAAATGAAAAGAATAGATCTACAGCAACTAAATGAAAAGAATAGATCTACAGCAACTAAATGAAAAGAATATATCTACAGCAACTAAATGAAAAACTTTATGACAAAGTACGAGCATGTGATGACGTAATGGTATTGTGCTAAATGTTAGAATTAAAAGGGCGCTGACAAGCCTGAAATACTGTTTTTTTAAACATTCTGCTATATGAAACCGTTTCATAAAACTCCTAGCACAAGGTTCGTCATGACTTTATACGGCTTTATAAGTAAAGAATAAAGAGCAAGTTTGGACAAAAACGTTCAATTCAATACTGGTTTTCAAAAACAACTGAAAAATGTTTGTAAAGATTTTGGAGTGATGATGAAGATGATAATAATGATGATGATGACGCTGAAAATGTTAATTTAAACAGCCTTTAATAATTATATTATTATCATTTTTATTATTGTTGTTCTTAATATTTTTGCAGTTTTTGAGGATGGTGACATATTTTTTTTATAGATCTTTTATTATCTTTAAATTTAATATGCATTTTAAACTTACTTTTCAGTAGGAAAATAAAAGCGAACTATTAACCGAACAATGTAGCGCATTTAACAGTAAAAAACTGACCGATGATGCGTCTAGGATGAAATATCCAAACATATGATAATATTTATATATTTATCTAAACAGAACAGCAGTTTCCTACCAGAAAAACAAACACGGAACTTCAGAACCATCAAAGGCATGGCGTGCAATTACTTGGAGGAATGACCACAGAACTGCAGAAAAAATAAATGTTTAGACATGCCTTATTACTGCGGATAACAGGTTGATTATATGCTTATGCCAAATTAGTTTGAAACCCGGTACTAAAAACCTGAAAATTAATTACAAACACTAGAAATAAGTCAAACATCCGGTTGAAAAACGAAACATTTTGAACTAGCTAACCGTACTCGTAATGAAGTTCATGTGAGGTTTTAAATGGGAATTCAAAATATAAACTGTGGTATTTCGAAGCATAAATAACGCATTAGGTCACATCAGAACTGTCTAGCATGCGTTTATTACAAATAACTAACTGCATTTCACTGCATTGCACGCGCTGGACTTTTGTCATTGCATTGCACGTGCTGTATTTCAAATAACTGCATTTTATTGCACTGCTCGTGCATAATTTTTAATTAATACAATTGTATTCCATTCCTTCAATTTACATTCATACTTCGACAGCATAATTATAACTTTAGATACAGTTATATTTGTAGCTAGCAAGTGTATACAAAAGCAAATTTGTACCCTCAGGCTTGAATCTTAATTGAAACCTTACTAATTTTCTTTACATTAAACAGGTTATCTTGAAACCACTATAACTACAGACCTTCAGAAGGTCATGGCAGGAATGTAGATATTCCGTAGATACATTTTTTGTGAATGAAACTTTCATTAGAACCCTGTTTAATCAAGATTAACACGCTGAATTTTGTAATTTCATCCCTCAGAGGCATTCGTCTGGTAAGAAATTTTCACAGTGAAATAGGTTTTTTTTCTTTTTCATCCTTCCATATCAAAAGAAGTTAGCCCATGATTATTACATCTGTAGGTAAGAGCTTTTCGCAAGTATCTTCATTTTATAGCAATCCGCTGAATCATCAAACTTCTTAACTTCGCCTATAATCAATGTATCGGCTTTGCCTAAATGTTTTTATAAAAATGCTAACTTTGTATGAATGAAGTTGCAGCAGAAGAACATTTGACGATGGAATGGATATAACAGTAAAATTCATTCAAGAATCAAGTATCTCAAATGATAAGAATGCTAGTTTAGATTGTCAGTAACATTCGTATTCTTTTTATAGAATTTTCAGTAAGATGGTAATAGCTTATCATTTATAAACAGTTGATAAGGCACCGCCTACCTTTAGACGCTTGCTTGAATAAAATGTAGAAAGTGTAAGCACCATGAAAAAGACTCTTGTTTAAATCATTATTCCAGCAGAATCGGGACACCACTTTGTTGTCTTTCATATCATTATTTAATAGTGTTTCAATGTATTCTATTCTGCTAAACAATGTTTGTTACATTGTTGGCAGCAAAAAAGAAAGAAAATACAGTAAGATAGGAATTCTTGCAATTTTTTTTTATATTTAGGAAATAGATTTTAAGTTTGAGTGATATACCGTCTGATATATCACGGTGTCGAGTTCAGATGCGTAGTAATTTAATCACGAAGGCCGTAGGCCTGAGTGATTAAATAATTACGCATATGAACGAGAAACCGTGATATATACGACGGTAGATCACGAAAATGTTAAAATCTATTTCCATTCTAACACGTACGTATATTTATAAGGGGCGTAAGTATGTGCACTATTTAACAGTGGCGTTCTCAGTGACGTCAGCGGGCGCGCGCTTGTATTCAGCGTGCTATACTGCCTGATATATCACGCTCAATTCCTTCTTTGTTTATTGTCGGCAAATTTCAGATAGTGTTAGAATGCTTTGTTTACCAGGTTGGAAACCAATTTCAAAGTATAACTATTTCTTAACCAAATACAGTGTATTTGTTTGATCTTTGTCATGATCTTAATTGGATATTTGCTGATATACAAAAATATGCGTGTTCTCTGAAAAGGCCTTTTACTATATATTCACTTGTCAAGTATTAATTGTTAATAAAATAATGAAATATCGATGTTTTCTCGTATATGGTTTTTGAACATTTCCTAATGGTTCATATGAAATTTCCAGAGTCTAGAAAGCTACAAGAATTAGATAAATAATGTGTCAAGTAAAGAAATAAGTAAATTCCTATCCCTCCTATCTCCACGACAAAGGTTTCTTGGTAAAATAAGTAACTCACCCCGACTAAGGTTTCTCAATGAATTAAGTTATCTCCCCTCGACGAAGGTTTCTCGGTAAAATAATTTTACTTCCCCAACAAAGGTTTCTTTGTAATATAAAACTCCACCCGACCAAGGTTTTTCGGTACAGTTATTCATGACAAAAGTTTCTTAGTAAGTTAACTCCCTCCCTTGACAAAGGTTTCTCGGTAAAATAAGTTAACTCCCTCAACAGAGGTTTCTCGGTAAAATAAGTTAACTCCGCTGACAAAGGTTTCTCGGTAAAATAAGTTAACTCCCCTCGACAAAACTTTCTTGGTAAAAAAAAGTTAACTCCCTCCCCTGACAAAGGTTTCTCGGTAAAATAAGTTAACTTCCCTGACAAAGGTTTCTATGTTAAATAAGTAAACTCCCCTGGACAGAGGTTTTTCGGTAAAATAAGTTAACTTCCCCCGACAAAGGTTTCTTGGTACATACTTATGTGTAGAAGTGTTTTGACATTTGTTCTGTCGGCTTTCCCACAAAGTCATCATTCATTTTGACAAGCCATTACTTGATAACAGCCACTGCTATACTGATGGAAACATGTACCAAAGACAATTTAATGCTCTTGGAATTCTTCCTCTCACTGTTTTTGGTTTGAAGAGGGGTTGTTAAACGGTAAAAGATTTACGGAATTCAAAAAAAAGTGTTCGTTTAGAAAGATTTTTGAATATAAAGGCAATGTCCTTTGGTAACAAAAATATGATGACTTCTGTAAAATATTGCTTTTCCGTGAAGAAAAGGTTGTCTGTCGAAATAAATAGATTCTACAGGAAAAAAATCAACTGCTTTCACAGACAACATCCAGACAGAACAATTCATAATGGCTCTAAACCTATTGTTCTAATGTAGCATTCCACGCCAAATCACCTAAATTATTGGCATCAAACGCAAAGATTTGGCCTACGATCTATTTTTACTATCACCAAAGTGAAACACTTTGATACTTACATGGTTTCTGACAAAAGAATGAAGATATTCAATTCAACTATGTAAAAAAATCTAGCATATAATCTATGATGGCACTGTATGAAATAAGTATGGACTGTCGAAAACATAACGTGATCATTATTTACATTTATTCTTACTCACCTTAAAAAGGAAATAACATCAAACGAAATCATTTTAAAATTGTATTTATAAAATATCCCAACTGACGTTTTATGTTGCCTGACTGAGCGACTAAAATGAAAAAGGAAATTCAGATTTTTAGGGGCTTAAGATAACCAAATATTGAACAGACAAGTCGATACTTAAATGAACATGCTTATTAAATTGATCATTTAACAGCAACAGCATAAAATATATCGTTAATTTACATTATCTCAATACAATACAAACTGATCTCACAAAAGTTGAAGTAACAATATTTTTTTGCAAAATTGCGTTCTTACTACAAATATGTTGTATTATGATAATGCCTTATTGTTCAGTTAGAACTGGATTACTTCTCATTAATATCCTATGAATGGAAAGTTAGGATTAGCAAAGTGGTTAGTTTTATTTTATCAGCATAGTTCCAAGTGGTTAAATGAGCTTCCCAAGGAAAGCCAGACGGTATTCAGACAATACAAGTTTCCAAAAATACAAATAACAGAACAGTAAATTAATTTGATATATCTGCACGTTTCTGCATAGCTAGTGTATGAATGAACAGAATATTCACTGGTTGTCTTTCCTCCTTTACGACTGAACCGCGACAAAGCCTGGTTCCAGACAACTATCAATAGCATTTTAGTCTTTTTTCATATAATGCTCTAATATTTTCTGAAACCAGGATTTTTGAAAACAGTCACTGTTTGGATCAGACTGGGTCATGGAAAAAAATGATATAATAATTGGTACCCGTATAAAATGAAACATTGCTTCAACACATGCTTTTGGATAGTTTATTTTCTAATGTAGACATGAATTCGCCTTAAAGATTATTACAATAATTTATTAAAAACATTTGCAAGTCAGAAACAAAATGCTGAAGTTGGTCACAATGACACGGATCATGTAGGAGGTAGAGCTGTTATATCAATACGTCAGAGGTACAGGAAGACAAGAGGACCATTGTGACCCTATATCGCCAACAAAGATACAAATTGCTCTTCGCAGCAAGGCCAATGAATTGCATTCAACTAGAGTACAGCATGCTTAGACATCCAAAATTATGTAAACTTTATAAAAAGTTCGTTACCTGGACCCTGACCTGTATCACCTGACCAGATTGTATATTGTGTGAATAACATTTAGATTAATAATTTATAAATGTATATATATTTTCAATTAAGTAGCCATAACAACCAGAGTTCTGCATGAAATGGAGTTTTTTTTTTTATAAAACTTAATGTCAGGAACAACCATGCAAATGTTCATCAACTTTTGACCAGTTGCATTACAGGAGATGTAGAATCTGATCACAATAGGTAACACTGGGTCTCTGATCACAATAGGTAACACTGGGTCTCTGATCACAATAGGTAACACTGGGTCTCTGATCACAATAGGTAACACTGGGTCTCTGATCACAATAAGTAACACTGGGTCACTGATCACAATAGGTAACACTGGGTCTCTGATCACAATAGGTAACACTGGGTCTCTGATCACAATAGGTAACACTGGGTCTCTGATCACAATAGGTAACACTGGGTCTCTGATCACAATAGGTAACACTGGGTCACTGGCTCACGTGCGCTAACAATAAGCAATGACTGAGCGTCAAAGAGGCGCTAAACATCTTAATGATGTAAAATATGTTTCGTAAATTACAGAAATGTAGGAAACAAATAGATACACGTAGTTTTTGCTGTCCGTTTATCAAGTTACCTGATATTCTATCAGAAAGAAGATGTAGGTGATAAGTGTATTTGGCAGAGTAGATAAACAAGAATAAATGGATTTTTGTCTCATAGGTCAAACTGAAATTCTACGTTATCTGAAAATAGCTTTTAACTGATGAAAGATGAATATATACTTACTTTCATGTAAAATGTAAGCAATTTTAAGATGAACATTTCTGTTATAAATATTCTTGACAATTTGTAAATTTATACTTTTATTTTTTGTGTTCTAGAATTCACTGATACTTCTTCTACGCTAATATCTAAAAAGATATACATAAACAAAAGCAAATGCAGCCAATCACTGTTGATGTAAAATGTGGTCTTTTGGCAAAGTCACCAAATGTTTCAAGTCCTCAGTCTACCAAGTCATGACACGGTACGAAAAACAAAAGCTAAGAGCTGTTTTATAAAATGGTGGCCTAAAACCAGCCTAGTCAACTTGACCTTGACCTTGCTTGCGGCAAATGTCTGAACTGAGCGAAAGACAAATCCATCTGGAAATGGGTGATCCGGAAGACGTAAAACCTATAAGAATAACTTCAACAAAACGTCGTTTGCTTTTTTCTGATTTAACACTTTGCTCACCAAACAGGAATGCCTTAAAAAACAACTCTGCTTGTGAGTCACCTGACAAGTAATTTCTTATGTCAATGAGAGTAATTATAGGAACATAAGCACGTGGAAGTGCTGCAATATGAAGAACATTTACACTTCAGTAATTATCCTCTTGTAATATCTCTTAGCTGCTTTCTGTTTTGAAGGACAATCCAGTGAAATATATCTATGCAACTCGGCCCATATTTATAATCTAAGTTTAAATTATGTTCATAAACTGGAAGTTCAGATTTTAAACGTTTAATGGCTTTTCTTGATAACTGTCTCTTGGAATTCTAAACAATACGCACATCGGAAAAAAGAGTGAATGTAAGTTCCACTTTTACGAAAACAGCAAAATTTGAGAACGGTTCATGGCTGGTAAAACATGATACTCTCTCCGTTGTGCCGAGTGTAAGTTGCTGATCGCGATATGACAATTGTTTTAATAAACTTGATGTATTTAACATATATTCAAATAACTCCTATATTTTAATCACCTGGAGGACAGTTCATAATTACCAAATTTACCCGTATAAGCAACGGTGACATGCTCATGAGATGTCACATATATAGTCATTTTGTGAAAATGAAATCGAAACCATATCGTCAAGTAAAATGGGTATTTTTTTACGATAAATGCATGCTTAATTTATTTTTTGAGCCCACACGTTGCAAGCCTAGTGTCTTGAGCGATGATTTCAGTTTCGTTTGAGAAGAAGCACAGACTGTCTGACTCAGCGGTATAAGACTTTTCTGCACCACTAAATATATTCTCATTCGTTATAGCTGTGGATTAGTTAAGTTTTTTTGCGCAAGATGTTCCTGATTAAGAACAATGCATTCCGAATCTCAATAAAACTAAAAGCCTGCGAAAGCCTTGCTATGATTTTGAGGTTCATTATGGTTAAAAAGCCTCATTCTGATTTCTTTATCTCGTTCTGATAGAAAACTCTCGTTCCGATTTAAAAACAATCCTGATCTGATTTCAGCTTCTTAGCGTACGTAATTCTAAGGGGTTTAGCATAGACTAGTATCTAATATGTTCTATTGACAACCTGTTATAAAGGCATCAGGTGCACATGTTAATATTTTGCTTCCAGATATTATGTAATCTAAACAATACATCTCCGTTTAACCTCGGAAGCGCGCCTGCTGTTTCTTCTACCGTCTATAAACTACATGCTGATTAAAACCTCCAGGTTCACAATTGATGCGTTGATTCTACAGAATCTAGAATATGAATGGATGTTACGTGTTTATGACGTGAGTCACAGCAACCCTCATCAGCTGTTAGCAGAGATGAAAATGCAGGAATAAAGATAGCTTTGATGAATATATCATATGCTGTATTTACAGCGTGGAACGTTTGTCAGGTTGTAGCAAATGCATCTGTCTGGCAGAAAAAGAACATATCGGTATCATCTGCGTTCAGTTTGTCACAGGTTAAACTGGCAAGTTCCGGGTTTTCAAATCCTGTTCCCTGACTCTGGGATTCTAAGACTAAAATCTAATACCTTTTAAAAAAAAAAAACAACATTATTTGAAACAAAATGGTAATTGAAATCGATCAGGCAGGTCTGAAAGAATGTTTCGTGCTACAGTTTTAGACACAAAAAACATCTGTACCGATAGAAACCTTTTAAGTTTTTTTTCATTTTGTTAAAGAATGAAATTTAATGGTGATGTGTAATACTAACACGCAGAGAAAAGCACTTCGCCTTTTTATAATGTATCCCGTTCGTGCCACGTAATAAAATATGTTTGACAGGCGATAATATAAAAATCTCTTTTCTCATCATAAAAGGTAAACATATCTACTAGCGAAAATTTAAAACATCGCGAAGAAATACAGGCAACATTTGACATTTGAATTATCGCATGTGTCACTTTACCGGAAACGGTAAAAACCATAGTTTTCATGCGACATGCGACCATTTCAGTTAAATTTTCGCCATGCAGAAGGGCGATGGCGTTACTTTACCGGTTAAGTCTTCGCCTATATTTCCTCGCGAGGATTTAATATGAAACATGCGTTTTATTTTGAATTTCGCGAGTATTAAAGTGACACATGCGATAACTTAACTCTTAAAGTTCGCTTTCATTTCCTTGCCAGGATTAAATATTTGCTAATGTACAGGTGTTTATTCACTTTTAATGGTGAGAAAAGAGATTTTTTAAAATATAACCTCTCAAACAGGCGATATCTGACGTGGCCCGAACGGGGTTCCGTATTTTTGCCTGCTCTTGTAATAGTAATTAGATCAAAATCGGCAGATCAATTATTATTTGACGAAAGATGTTTGGCTAATTAGAAAGACCACTGGAAGGCCAACACAGATGGCCGTTCAGTATAAATTATTTCCTTTATCGTTAATTTATGTAATAAGGAAGAGATCTGGTGTAATCATAATATGACCTGAATAAATAAACCAATTAAAATGAAAATGTAAACACATCCCGTTTTACGGTTATAATTTTTGTCATGAAACTGGGTTTTTTTAATTAATCATCCAAGTTTGCGTTAAACTAAGTCGCGCTGCAAAAGATTTCAACCTACAGCTGAGTGCAAATTTGTCAGACTTGTATAAATTAGTTTGTAAACTAGGCTAATGTAAGATACAACCTTCAGACAATCTTATAGATTTACAAATCAACTTATCTTTTGGGAAGCAAAATCTGAATATATTGGTTGCATAAATGCATTTTTCAACAGAAACTTGCATGCAAGATAAAAGTTTTGAAAACGCAGTGAATATTCAACTGTACACCTTCGTTGTTTACGTAACGGAAATGATGTAACATTTAGACCTGAGGTTATTCTGTACAAAACAAACAAGCATGATAAAACGATTCGGCATGCAATGCTGAAAATGAAAAAAAAAACTTTAAAAAATAATGTAATAGCAGCTTTTGTGATTTGTTCCGGTGCAACCATCGTTCACGGAAAGAAAAATGCCCAAACCAGTCAACAATGTTAATGAATACGAAAAAACAAGAACGCTGTCCTGCATTTTCATTCAATAGTATTTGTTTTCCATAAATTCAAAATTTGGTTGAGAAAATGAATGAACTCTGATCTGTATAGTGATATAGTACCATAAAGCTTGCTGCCACGCCTTTATAATTCTTTTTGGGGCATCGAAGCTGTTGGCTGATAAAACCAATATTGTTATTACTCTCCGCTCATTACAAGTAATCTTTGCTTAATAGTTTAATTATCTACAAACCCATGATGCCTTTACTAGTTCTCTTGTTAGAACTGAGTAATAATTTCCCCGAGTTAGTGAAACGAAGGGCGAAATGAGTATTCAAACAGTGAATAATTAATTCATGACCGGTAACTCTTCACTAGACTTGTATTACGAATGAAATTTCTTACGCTTTAAATCAGAACGTCGGTTATTGTAAAATATATTAAAAGGGTGGAGTTTGTTTATTGCCACTACAGTAGGTTTGGACAGGATTTAGCTTAAGTATAAGGAAATGACATATTAGTAATAGTAAGGCATCAGTTATGTGTATAACGTTTCAAAGGAGATTTTTTTAAAAAAAAATGCTTGGAACGTTTTACTATTTCTCTAAATTTTCATGTTGTTTTGCTGTTGTTGTTGTCTTTGTTATTGTTGTTTTTTTCTGTTCCTTAGCTTCTGTCTGAATAAATTTGTTTCAAAAAAATTAAATATGCATTTTCTTAATCCTATTTCATATAACAGTCCTGATATTAATACCCGAAAACACAAAAAAGGAAATAAAAATAGCAATTACATATCTCTCGGACGTCTCGAAAAATAAATAACCTAATTTTGCACACTCTTCTAGTATTTATTATATTTATCAGAATATCTATTTAAATGGTGAAAAAATCGCAGAGTATGCTGTAACATGTAAGATAATTCTGTAATATGTGACGACAGGTAACGCGCGTGGTAACCGCGCCTGCTTTGCCAAGCTATTTTCTGCCCTTTGATATGGTGGTACTGAACAGGGCAATGTGACAGCAACAGTATGTTTTATTATCGTCTGCTATAGTTTCTTTTGACTACAGGTATGCGGTTTATCTCATCTTTCAATAAGAAATTATCCCACATTGCAAGAACACACGCGAGATAAGACTTGTTCCAAGACGGTAAATGTATATTTTCGGTAATTATCTATTTTCAGACGAAACCGTCTCTGTCTTGAAAAAAAATCAAGGTATTTAAGAAACAGAAACGTATTTGAAAACAGAAATCATGAACAACTGAAAGGTTTCATTAACGAAATCTTGAATAAAACAATTTTAATCAGTAATCATGACTCTGATAAATTTTCACACACAAAATTTAAACAAGTAACTACGACTTATGAAGCTGTAATTTTATGTACAGAAAAAACTTACATGAAGTAAGGTTGCAAAAAAACACTTCCAATAAGCGGACATAAAGTGAAGGTGCACAAGAACATTAATATAAGCCGGCATGGGGCAAAACTGGACAACAAGAACACTTACACAAGCCGACGTGAATCATAAGTGTACAACAAACACTTCAAATAAGCCGACATGAAGCAAAAGCAGACAAATACAAACACTACATGTAAGCCGACATGAAGCAAAAGCAGACAATAAGAACACTACATATAAGCCGACATGAAGAAAAAGCAGACAATAAAAACACTACATGTAAGCCGACATGAAGCAAAAGCAGACAAAAAAAACACTACATGTAAGCCGACATGAAGCAAAAGCTGACAATAAATACACTTCATATAAGCCGACATGAAGCAAAAGCAGACAATAAAAACATTTCATATAAGCCGACATGAAGCAAAAGCAGACAATAAAAACACAACATATAAGCCAACATGAAGCAAAAGCAGACAATAAAAACACCACATATAAGCCGACATGAAGCAAAAGCAGACAATAAAAACACTACATATAAGCCGATATGAAGCAAAAGCAGACAATAAAAAACACTACATGTAAGCCGACATGAAGCAAAAGCAGACAATAGAAACACTTCATGTAAGCCGACATGAAGCAAAAGCAGACAATAAAAACACTACATGTAAGCCGACATGAAGCAAAAGCAGACAATAAAAACACAACATATAAGCCGACATAAAGCAAAAGCAGACAATAAAAACACTACATATAAGCCGACATGAATCAAAAGCAGACAATAAAAACACTACATATAAGCCGACATGAAGCAAAAGCAGACAATAAAAACACTACATACATATGCCGACATGAAGCAAAAGCAGACAATAAAAACACAACATATAAGCCGACATAAAGCAAAAGCAGACAATAAAAACACTACATATAAGCCGACATGAATCAAAAGCAGACAATAAAAACACTACATATAAGCCGACATGAAGCAAAAGCAGACAATAAAAACACTACATACATATGCCGACATGAAGCAAAGGCAGACAATAAAAACACAACATTTAAGCCGACATGAAGCAAAAGCAGACAAAAAAAACACTACATATAAGCCAACATGAAGCAAAAGCAGACAATAAAACACAGACTTCATATAAGCCAACATAAACAAACGCAGATGACAGGTACACTACATATAAGATAATTTACTGCAAAAGTTGACAAAAACACAACATTTAAGCTGATATGAAACGAAAGTTGATTACAAGAACATGACATATAAGCCGACTTGAGGCGACTTGAAACAAAGTTGAAAACAAGAACAAAACCGTTAAGGCGGCATAAAGCATAAATGACAACAAGAACACTCCTTTGACAGGAAGCGAAAGAGGACAATAACACCACATATAAGCTGATATGAGCAAAAGTAGACAACAAGTACATTACATGTAAGATGACAGAAGTTGACGTGGACAACAAGGACACAGCATGTAAGTTAAGGCATTTAATATATATAAGCCGCAATGAGGCAAAATTAAGCTAAAAGAAACGCTAGATATAAACCTAAATAAACAGGAACACTACCTATAAGCCGAAATAGGAAATGATTACTATCACCATATACAGGAAACATTTGTTTTAATAATCTACACATATGCTGACCTAAAACAATTCATAAGCAGAGCCAAGCAGGATTAGTCACAATGCCCACTAACTTATCAGCCGTAAGTAAAAAAAGCTGAAATGAATCGAGAAAGCAAGGAATTATGAAACGTCAATGTCACTTCTAAAAATATGTTCCACTAATATACTGAGACGTTACTAAGAGCAACTTAGCAATACTGGACGAACTGTCCATTTTATTACGTTCAAACCAAAGTGCATTTGTTGCAGGAATTTCATCGAAAAATACTTTAACACTGAACTTTATGTAGATATTCCAGTTCTGTTATGCTAGAAACTTTTATTATTTCATTTTCTACGATATCACTTTAAATAAAAAAATGCGAGTGTGGTTCGTAATTGCAAAAATTACACATTCTTCTAACGTAAGGTAATTGTAAGTATTAAGATGTAATGCTGAAAGAAAGCACAGAAGGTTCGGCATACACTAAAAGCTTTCAGCTCTATCATAACTGGCTACATAAACTCGTGTAAATGAATCTAATATACTTGTTTCTGGATAGCATAGGAATTTATTGTCATTCGTCTAAGCGGGAATCTTGTTTTTGAACGCTTACTTATTTCTAGCAGACGACTAGTTTTTGTCAGCAGACGTGGTTTTGCCAGACAGTTTATAAAGTACAGGTAATACCTTACTTCTGACAGTTTCAACAGTCTAGATTCTGCTGAATTCTTACGTTTTGCTTTTTGTGTTGATGTGCAGTACTATTGTGTTCGTTTCTAATGCAAAGAAATTGTGAGTCTTAGGCGCATATTATTTGGAATTATATACTTAACTGTGATCAAACTGTGCTTAACATTAATGTAAGTTGTCAAGTATTATAATCCAAGCTGTAGGCATTGCCTCATGTAGCTTAAATACAGCAATATGTTCTAAATTTGGACAGCTATGGCATCAGATATCAGTAACAGGGATCAGTCATATATATTTTAGTAATAGGTAAAGTCAAATGCTTGTTTATTTTTGTGTCACCACAACAGAAGGAGCAAGAGTCCAGGGCTTATGAGACACATCTACTTACGGAGCTCCTTAATATACATGTATACAAGGCGCAAGCCATTTTATAATCTCCGTTTAAAAATGGTCTTCGAACAGACGAGGTCTTAAAATGTGTGTCAGGCGTTTCATAAAATCAACTATGAAATGTGTCCACATTTTAAAAAAATAAGGTTCTACTAAACGAAAGAAGAGCAAAGAGGAACACAAATCAAAATGTTTTATTGGAGAGTATCCAGTGTTGGAAAGATAAAAGATTATATATCAAATACATTCAGTCATGGTTCGTAACTTCCCTTCGAGTTTTAGGCGAACCTTGCATCACAGGTTAGATAAACAGATTATTCAGCAATTTTAGCGAAATCCATTTTTCTTCATGAACAAATGCAACATGAATCGAGCTCTAATGAAGTGATTTAACGCCCCATTTCACCTACATGTTAAATATCTTAACAAAATTACAAAATACTTTACAGGTAAAATGTCTAGTGCTTATAATGTTTAAAGGGATAATAATTTTATAAAGCGGTGAAGACTGGGAAGACACTTTAGAATAAATGACCACTTGGCATATTATGCCACACTTCAGTTTTGCCCCCCCCTGAAATGATGTGAGAAATGGACCACCTTATTTGTAGCTAACAAAGTTTATTTTTGTAATTCATTTGTCATATTTTATTATTTGAGTGTTTCAATACACTTTCATTCAATATCTTGATCTATGTAAGCTGGCTCACTGACATGTAACTAACTACCAATAGCGAATTTTTCAGAAGATACCTATTTTATTGCATTTACATTTGCTATGCTTCTTGTCAATTAGAAATCTTTTAACTTATACCGACGTATCATACATCTTTTAAATGGGTGGATGAAATTCCAAAAAGTCAGACTTACAACACGTGTTTCATGTCTATACCTATTACCAGAAAATTCCTCGAGCTTTCTCAAGCCAATTACTTCCAGTGATGAACAAAAAATTCGCCCTCTCTATTGACAAACATTGTGATAAGCCTGTGATAATCGAATTAGTATTCTGCTGGATCTTATAGATTAAAACAAATTTCTGACAAAACAATTACCTATTGGACATAGACATTAAAGCTGACATGAAGGGGCAATTTACTAGATGTAAATGGCAATTTACTAGATGTAAATTGCTAAAAGGCCATTTAAAACGGAAGTACAGCCGGACCGAAAACGATCAAGTAACTTCTATAGTTTACTATTTTGTTGTCAAAAACTAAAACTACAATAGGGCCTACTGGATTTATGTTGACAAGATTAACAACGATTTTTTAAAGGTCTACAACCATGTAGAGATGTGTAATCCATGTGACTTTGTGGTATTACGTACTACATATGTGTTTTACGTAAAAAAATATTTAATTAAGGTTGAAATTAAAGCGAAAATCTAATATTTTGCTGAAATGTTCAAAGATTTTCACTCAAAAGATGTTTAGCTCTATCGTTTTCTTCAAGCTTTTGTGAAATTGACATCAAAAATACGGTAAGGACTTTGACCATGCACAACATTTTTCAGTATGAAAATCTTTACGGTTTCGAGACACACAAAAAAGATTTTATTCAAATTCAATCAGCATCGTGTGTGGCATTATATATATAAACGACGATGAACAAATTCTTAATGACTGTTCTTTCAATACAAACAAAGAAAAAATAGCAATATTTTTATATTCCAGAACCTTTTTCACAACAGGTACAGGCTAGCGAATATTTGTGGTTTGGCTGGTCTTAGTCAAGGTGAGATCTCGCGAGAGTTGGAGGTGGAAAAACAGGTCAATGGCTCTTTGTTCTAGGGATATGCTTAAAAATAATTGATTTCCTAGCGAAGAAAATGTTACCGAATGTAGACACATAGGATTTTTATAGCGGAAGTGGTTAAAATATACGCCCAACAAAAGAATCTACCGGCAGACGAAAAAAGGTAGGTCGGCGTTGAAATAGAATATCATTATATTCTACGTGATCGTGGTCAGATAAAAAGAACCAAAATAATTTGATTATGGAAGTGAGTGATTGATCAAAGTGGTGGTAAATAAATACTTGTGTTAATGGGTTATACTGTAAATTTTAGGACTTGCATGATATGAAACCGATTACGCCAGCAGACAAAGAAAGACGGTGGTTTTTTACCTTGAAATTCTTGGAAAGATTTCAGCGTTGGCGGGTGGATGTAGATGAATAGAGCAATTACAGTGTAATGGATCTTTATAACGTAACTTTGAAGTAGGAATCTAACTTGCAGACATCAGGAATGTCTGTGGAAGATTATCTCATTATCTCTCTGTAGTGGTATATGCACTTCTTGCAAACAGTCTGTTGCAGTGCAGCCTCACTAACAATAGCATATCATAACCTCGAAAGCTATATGTACTTCTTTGATCAATTCGAATTTTATCTCACTTATCTCTTTTCAAGGACAGTACCTCCTGTGTTTTAGTGCAGCCAACCATGCAAAATGATAATTTGATGATCTTAATGTATTTTTACAAGATACGCAAGCTTTGCTTTGTACAGAGACTATAACTTTATTACAGTTATTACATACTGTATCCTAAATGTCTTCTTTTAAAAATCGCCAATACTATTTATATAGCACGTTATTTCAGATACATTGATGTGTGGTATACATGCGCTACCGTTTTCACGTGAACCATTGCATACAAGACATTGCATGGTCAATTAAATGTGTTGTCTGATTTATCATAAAATTCAATCATTTTAATAGATCATGAAGTCTGACTTCTGTATGACTCCACATTATGAATGAAACATCTGCCTTCTGAGGTTTTATTTCGCAATAACTTACAATTTTCAGACGGCATATTGTATCCTTTCAATTAATATTTTTAAAGAATACACAGTTAAACCACGAACGATTATTTGAAATAAAACAGAAATGTGTCTTAAACAAAAAATGTAAATGTGCAAGTGAACATTGCAAGCGAAACCTTAACTGAAACAAGCTCTACGTTCGAATGAACGACATGCCCTCGGGAGGCGTTGACCTTTGACTCCGTGACCTCTAAGTGGGTCTGACAGGTAGAGCTCATCAAGGTGCATGTACCTGTGAAGTTAAGAGGCTGTAGGTGGAAGGACTTCCATGTTAAGGTCAAGATTAAAGTTTTGTGACAAACAGACAGACAGACCAAAAACAATGTACTTTCTGCATTATAGAATTGTTGATGACCACTACTATTTTGTGGGAATTTACTCAAAGCTGAAGGTTACATTCGACAAATACCTCAAACACCCTTTGATCAAGGGTCTTTAACCTTCAGAATTTATCTAGCTTCAATGTTTAGAAGTCAGTCAATTTGCTTAACAAATGCGGTTTCTTCACGGACTGTTCAGTTTTTTAACCCTTATGTCTGTGTTCAATGTATGATTATGAAGCATATTACCTATGAAGTGATAAAACAGCTTCAAAATTCAGTGCTTATATTAACAGTTTTAAGTATATGTGTTATAGCCTGCATAAAGTTAGTGTTTTAATTTAAACTATCAAATTGTAAAGTTTAATCACCTCTTTTCTGTAGAAATGTTTATATAATGAGTGAATCATTCATATTTTAATTATTTATTAATTTCTGACAGTGACTGTTTAAACTAAAAAATCAAAAACAAACAAAACGCTACGTTCGAATGAACGCCATGCTCCCGGGGGCGTTGACCTTGACCCCGTGACCTCTAAGTGGATGTGGCGGGTAGAGCTCATCAAGGTGCATGCACCTGTGAGGTTTGGAGGCTGTATATTGAAAGACTTCCGTGTTATGATCCAGGTTAAAGTTTTGTGACAGTCAAACAGACAGACAGACCAACACAATATGGCCTCCCTCCGGGGGCATAAAACATTGTGTATATTTCATTTCAATATCCCTATTTGTAACAAAGCTGTTAGTCTTACTTGAGCAGCTAATCGAAGTTGTCAGAGCTGAATAGCCGATCTCAAAAGCTTTATTTGAACTGTTCCACATAACAACCGTATTTTGTAGCTCATCGCCATAACCTTATCCGTAAATGTTATCTCTGTTACTTATTTGTTTAGTTCATTTAGCAATTAAGATGCTGAATGTAAATGGCTTAAATCCAATGTCCTTTGTCAAATTTTCTAGAAAGACACAATGTCTTTGCTCGCTTGGAACAGCGGACGTATTTGCCGTGCAATAAAAGTCGAAACACGACAACCATAAGATATTCATGGCATCCGATGGGTAAGCTGCAATATAAGTTTACTATCTATCTAAATATCAAAAACAGTAAGTGAAAAGTGGCAAAGAATGTTACATTTCAAAGGGCAAAAGTACTGAAATAGAAATTGGCAAGCAAAAAGATAAACTGGGGTAAGTCAGTAGAATTATTAACGTTTTATTTCCGATGCTTAGCTCATCCTTTGGTTGTTGACATGCAACACTTCACCCAGCATTATTTTAGTTATTCTTAAGGGGAAATATTTTAAGTGCATAGTTATTTACTCTAGATGCATTTTTGATCAAGAACAACAATAATGGTGTTTGCCCAAGGCATTTCTGTATTTATATATAGATCCATTTGTTATTACGATCGTAAAGTACAATTATCGTGTGAACAATATAACAATTTATAAACAATAATTAATATTATAAATCAAATTCCTTATAGCGTTCTTGCCAGTTACTCTATCAATGAATCGCTTTTTTAAAACCCCACCGACAAGTTATGATATAGTAAAGTTGTAAGTGTAACGTGTATAAGTGTAAAGATATATCATTAACCTTGTGATATCATTATGTTACACCAATTAATTAATTCCAGTGAATTAAGATTTCTGGCGTTATAAATGGCTTTACCGATGAAAGATTCCAGTTTATTTGATCATAACTGTTTATTTCCTCCACCATTCCACAAGAGCACCAAAAGAGCATTTTCACCATAATTATGCCATTCAGGATTAGCCTCGTCGAAGACTTATGCGAAGTCAATAAAACTGAGACAAATTGTATGGAGCTCGCTGATTACTTGATTTTGGTTCATGTCGGTGCTTGTTAGCGTGGAATTTCATCAAGACTCTGAAACTTATCTCAAAATTCTATTTCAGACACGCTGGAGGCTATTCCATTTCGAAATGTGCAATCAAATGAATCATTAAACAGCGACAACGCATCGATATCTAAAATTAATTCCCATTTTATAGCTCGGTTTTAACTTCGTTGTGTTTTCTCAGCACGACATCAGTAAACATGCAGAGCATTATGAGAATAAAAACCTCGTGATACCAACCATCACGCACAGACAAGTTGCCGAGATTATCTATTGTCTCATTTTTTTAAAAAAAGATTTAAGAATCAAGGAAACTTCAAATTTTCTTCTGTAATGCATTGTGAGTTAACAGAAACAAGCATAACCAAGATGTTATATACTGTATACACATGGTAACCATGTCCTGTCAAAATACAGCCGTAAGAACATCCTTGTTAAATATGTATGATATTTAAAGGGAAGAAATGTTCACACCGTACAAAATCTGAACTTACATTGTTTCGTAGAAATTTTATTTGTGTGACTCATCAAGTTAGCCAAACAAGTTACGACACGTGCCTTAAACAATGATCCTAGTATCTCTACAGTGTGTTAGACATCTACAGTCAGCATTTCAACAAATTCATATAAAAACAATACTAACATATTAGTTTTATACTTCATGTTTTAGACGATCTTTAACGTGTTTCGCTGGTCTACCATTAATTTCTGTTGGGTCGTTTCCGCAGATATCTGGCTTGTTTTTATGCCCTTTGTATGTTCTTCACACATCTAAGTTGTCATTAATTTAGCTTTTTATGACCGCTATTATCTAAATAATATAGATTCATTGCCTAAAGCTTTTTGTCCAGGGACATCATATTCTGTGGTAATCCCACTGTAGTAATACGAATTTTCAAACGGATGACTCACGAATTAGCGATTAAAGATGAATATGACCGGTGATGCCTTATATAACAATTCTACACGTTAACATAACTGGATGACTTTATTTTTTCATAGAAATCGGTTAATATACAATATCTGAAAAAAGGAGTGCTAATATGCTATATTTTAGGTGCGTTTGGCTTTAGGTATTTCATAAACCTTTAGTGCACCTTAGTGCACTAAACCTTCATATGATACTGATCTTGAATTCTGTACAGGTGATCTAACCTCGCACTTAGAGGGATAAGATACATAGTTCATTAATAAACTTGCATAAAGAACAAGGTCGAAGGGCGTAAAGGTAAAGTAAATCTGTGTTAGACAGGCAAAAGGCAGCTATCGGTCAATGGAATAAAAAGGATGAAAGCTTATATACATGTCAGTTTTATGTCAGTTTTACTACTATTCAAAGAAGTGTCTAAGATGATATTATTATAGGGAACTTTCTGAACTAAAAGTGAGCAAAAGAGTATAATTAATTGTATAAATATATAAAGTACACTATATTGGTATAGTCAGTATACGTTATTCAGATACACGTTTTGTTCTTCTGTTAAGATTTTTTGTAATAATCTAATTCTCATAAAACAAACAACAAAGAACGAATATTTCAAATGCGGGTCAAGTTGTATAATTTCAAAAAGAAATGGTACTTAAGGGACAAATATATACTATATCAAATTTTAAAAAAAAAAACACTACCTTTTTAAGAATTAAAATAACCTACAATATATATTCTTACGGAAGATATGTTGTGTTTGTATTACCATGCATGATTTAAGTTAAAATACGGCCCACTAACAAATATGTATAACATATTTGCCTGATTATGCAAATGTTCACACTGATGTATACAGACTTTGCTAAAAAGAAAAAAAAAAACTGTTTAATTTCAGTCATATCATGACTAGGTTCGTTGATGTCAGTGGATATAAAATCACCTACCTTCGTTTTCTGTAACTTTTTCACCATTGATTTAATTTTCAAACATAAATTTTTTGTTTAGAAACACTGTTTTATTTTTAGACCTGGTCTATTTAGATCGCCTTATAGTCTACTTTTTGGAATTAATCTACGTTTCCGTTGATCCGTCATTGTTGTTTACGTCACGTATTTAAATTTAATCATGTGACATTGACGACTCGTTTTACGGATATTTGCGAAGTGCGTACGGCATTTCCGAAGCAACTTAAGACCCGGCGGGCCATAACATATTTTGAAAATTCCATCCTAATGTATCTCTAACACAACTTGCCATCCATGAACTTTAACTGTGCAGACAGGATGTTGATAACTTTAAACATAGAATTTATTCTTTAAGACGATTATTGCTAGTATTATAACTTTAACCAAAGAAACCATGAGGCATAATTCAATCACTTTTGAAGCAGTTGTTGAATCTGACCGGACGATTGTTCGGTCATGATGGGTAAAATGAAGTGTAAGATGTTGACAATGCCAAGAAACAACAATACACGTAGCATAAATGTTGATCTTAGATCGTTCTGAAGACATCAACAGACATTGCTTGAGGTTTTTCGATTTTCTTTTTTTTTGCAACCTAGATTAATTGCCCTCTTTTATAAGGCATCGACACCGGTATAATCCTCGAGGTATAAAGTACTTTATTTACAAATAAAACACATCCGTGTGATTTTGTTTAGTGTTAACAACAACTTTTCAGAATGAAAGTGTGCACGCGGTTAACCACAGATGACGTCACACTGATAATTATAAATAGAAATTATCAGATCTGATGTAAAATAAGAGACAACACTTGATTTTATGAAGTTTCGAATATTTTTGTTCTATTTGGATTCAATTACTCTATCTTAAGCACTTAGGGAGACGTCGGTTTCCAAGTGTTTAATCTTCAGGTAGGAGAATGCTTCAAAAGTTGCATAACTGCCAAAATATCTTGCGTTATTTGAAGATAATCTTCTCGGAGTATATGTTAGCCCGCGACTTTTTATAGGGTATCAATGATAATGGTGCTTATTATCAGCTTTTTCTATTTTTACTAAACATTAAAGATTAAAACAACTGTTAGAACATCGAATCCGGATTATGATACATTTATTCCCTTTTTCAGACATTCTTCTTTGTTGTTCTTCGCTGAGTCATATGCCCACACACATGGTCGAAGAAATATATGAATATAAAACTTTATAATGATTTCAATCTGTTCAAAATCATAAAAAAATAATGTTTGTTTAAGAGGTCATTGAAATTTTGAAATATTTTGTTTTTCTGGAGTGTTTTAAGGGGTTCTTCAAATTTAAGGATAGGTTTTGTAGTAAAGTTACAAATTGCAAAGTCAGCATGTTTTGTATGAAAACCGTTCGATGGATTAAATATAAAGTAAAACCGATCTTGTAGTCATTTTGTATAGATTGCTAAGAATAAAGAAGAACACATCCATTACAACGTTTCATCCCGATGTTTGCCCTACACGTATTATTATGGTGTTGGATAAAACAGAATGTTTACTTAATGATACAAAACTTCATTAGCCCCAACGACTGGTGACGCATAAAAAAACGAGTACGATCAGACTGGATATATATGATTAGATTAGAGTTAAATGTAAATAAAAATCTTCACTAAAGCTACACGGATTAATGGAAATTTCAGACACTTACTTGTTTGATACATTTTTAGTTTTCAACTTCTTTTAGATAATGAAAGAAACACTTAATATCAGTCTTGTTGGCAAGCTGAGACGGTATATTTGCGTTTTGGAGTAATTGTACGTGACAGCATTGTTAGCTAAAATGCACGGGAGCTTCTCTCAATTTTATTTCAACCAGTGCCATACTAAACGCTACAAATGGCCCATGACAACAAGCAAAGCAAGCTTTAGTGCATTTTTCAGTTTTTTTTTTCAGTTTCCTTTTCTACTAAAGTAAACGTACAACGGATCATTAAATATTTCCATATCCATAAATCATCTCTAAGCAGTCCTTATTCGGGAGTAATAGAAGAATAATACCCCAATTAAGTGCGTCCGAGGACTACAACTTTCAGTGTAATTTAGCTCGACGCATCTAGCATTTCACCTTATTGAATTCCTATAATTTGATAAGCCTCGTGTTTTTGCGGCGTCCATAAAGCATCCATCGATCAACATTGACGAATTGCCGTTCAGGCTATTGTTGAAAACTCACGAAACAAAATTACCCCCGGAAAATCTCAAAACGCACCCAAAATCCGGCATTTATTCGTTCTTGGTGCTGCCTAATTTGGGCGAAAGCCAAAATACTTTATATACCAGACATTGCGTAAGATTACAGTTATGTCTGAAAGTAGTTCGGATGAAAGAAAACTACCTTCATCTACATGTGCTCAAACTTATTTTAGCGGATTCACGCTACATTAAAATAAACAATGTGCACTTGCCACAGACTCAGAAGAGTTCCGCATAATTTAAGCCAGCGCCGCCAGCGTTCCTTTACAGCGCTTTCCCGCGCGCAGTATGCCAATGTCGCACTGGTCGTCTGCTTTTAATCTTCAGGGTCACGTCAGGTCAGCAGACAAACACATGTAGAACTTGACCCCAGGCGACCCAGGCACGCGCATTAATGCACCAGCACATGCATACCTGTTTTTATGATCTTTCAGGAGGAAAATGCAAAGTAAGAGTAGCGCAAAATTGATCTAGCTTAGACTAATGATGAGCACTGAGTGGAGAATTAACTGCTGAAGTGAGAGAAATTTCCTCACACTGTAAATTTCAGTAGCACAATTTTGCTTGAATTTAGTGAAATTCAATGTGGTTTCTAGAAATACCGCATAGACTTCTGTAAAATAACTGTCAAGGAAATATTTTAGCAACTAATTTATTTATGCATCGATATAATGTGTTTGCATACTTGTATTATGATTCGATGATGAGGTCTGCTCGGTGGAATTTTGTTTGCTTAGACAACAAATGTTTGCTTGACTCTGCACTGAACAAAGTGGTTAAGAATATTAATTTGAAGAAATATTTATTAATGAAAATAGAATCATCTTGAGTAAATAATCATCATCCGCATCATTCAGTTAATTTGATTACAGTCATCATTATATGTAAAATGCCATGTTTTGGAGTTATGAAGTAGTTTCTGACAGTTATAATTAGGTTACTTATGATCACTTTCATTTCATACTTTCATTGGAAATGTTGCTTTTAATCACTATGCTGTATTGTAGAGTCAATCATGCGAAAACGAAACAAACATCAACATCTGACATTCATTTAAACCTGATGGAAACTACTCAGAAGGATTCTTTTACATTCGATAATACACTTTATTTTAAATCATAATATTACCTTTCAGGCATCCTAGACAGTAGGGATGACTAAAATTTCAGATATTTAAATTAGCATCCCTTTAAGTTTACTGTTTGATCTGACATTTACTGCACTAAATCTTTTCGCAAATTTGCTTCAAATTGAGTATGATGATTATCTTGGCAGTTTTCATATGTCACACTACAAATTCTATTCTATTTTCTCTAAAATGATTTCGTCAGACTTATTTGTAGCAGCGTTCGACGAAATATTATCTGTATGAATCTGTAATTACGGCCATCAGGTCTTTAATCGAAACCGTCTGGCTGAAATACCTAGGGGCATACGAGAGGGAATTCTTGCAATATACTTGAAAATAGCTTATAATGGCATTCAAATGTTGAGGATGGTCAAATGTTAAGGTCAGTTTAAACTTACGATGACCTCAAGTTTTATTACCCATTTCTTAATTAGCGTTATTACCTTTAATTGCACGTGTATGTACATTTAATTGAGAAGACTCTACAGCGCACTTATGACATACGTTCAGCGAGTTAAAAATCACTTGCAAGTTTTAGAACGATAAGTACACATGCTTTGTGTGAATATAACAGACGCAGCCTTGCAGTAAGGACAGGTTTGGTAAAGTTCTTTATAAAACACAGTACTGCAGTCGCCTGCAATCGCCCGGAGCACCAATTCTAGCCCCTTCTTTTATGTGAAACAAACATCAAACTTTCAATAAGTTAAAAAAAAGCAGTAAGGTTGGGATTGGACTCGAACACATGCTACTCTATCAATTCAATATAAGGTTATAGCAATTATAAGTCAATTAACTAAGAAGTTTTAGAAAGAGTGCTATTACAGTATTGTTCAACTACAAACATTTAACTTGTATAACCTGAACATTTACTGTATTGATTTCTAACAATTTATGCACGAATTTATTCCTAGTTTAACCTTGAAATCCCTGTTTTCCACTTGCATTTTTATGCATGTAATTTGCATGTCCTTCAGACAACCAGAGGTTTACTCATAACTATGGAGGCTGGAATGTACCAGTATTTTTATTACTGTGGTTATGTTGCGTTTGTTTTGGACTGCTGTTTATCAAAAACAACAACAACAACATTGATAATATTGTCATCATCATCTTCATTATCATCACAAAAAATATAAAAAGCTGAAAATGGCCATGCATCTACCGTCAATGCCTTTGTTTGTGTTGTTGATGATGATGTTATGATTATGATGACGGTCGTGATGATGATGATGATTATGTTGTTGTTGTTGTTACTAATTTAAATGATTAAGATGAAAGATGCTTTTAGAAGCGAATGTTGTAAATACTGTTGCCAAAATAGAAATCATAAACAGAATAACGATTCGCGCTTTCTGCACAAACAAATCAAAAATCATTTAAAACCGCGTTATCGAACAATTTCATGTAACTAAGTGCTATCTTTATTTATTTCCTCGAGCAAGATTCCATCATTGTACGTGAAATCTTCACTGAAATGTTATTAATACAGGGCATTAAAACACCACCTGTTTTAAAAACAATATATCTGTTGCACTTTTATACTTTCAAAAAGATTACCCAAGGATTATTTGGCCCAACGTTCTCCTTGAACCAAAATGAGGGAATAAGGGATTAAATCTTTTTCTATCACCATCTTAGTAACATCTTTGCAGTATGAAATAATATATCATAATTATAATTGTACTGTATTTTGTTCCCTTTTGAACTCCATATATTTACCTAATAATACTATAAAACATTGCGGCGCCCCTAACTTTTTTTTAAAACCATTTACCTTTTGAGTGGTGGTCCATCATGAATGTCTGAAGCGACTAGTTAATTTCATTCAAGAAAAAAATCAGTAATCAAAAATACCATTGTTATACAATTTGAGGTAAGGGTGGATATTGTACGTATCCGGAGATGTTTCAAATTTAGTAGTTGTTTTTAATATGTAGTTTATCATCTTATCCAAACAACCTGACTCATGAAAATATCTTAAATACTCATATGAATAATAGAACACACACCGAACTTACAGCTGAAGTACCGCTAGATTATACCAGTTCATATCAGTCCAAGCTGACTGACCAGTAAATATATTAATTTACCAAAAGACTTCATTAAAAACAAACTGAACTTCTGTTATTGAAGAATAAGATGATATAAAAGTTTACATCAATCCAAACAAAAATGATCTACTGATAGATATCAATTCAGACAAGTTGACTTACCAGTTGATATCAATCCAAACAAGAATGCCAAACAGTGCACAATACATTGAAGACGCCAAATGCCCATGCCTGTCCTGTACTGGTGACACTAAGACGTCTTTTTAAAATAACCATACTGTCATTATCTCTTGTCAACTGGTGTTTAAAATCCCTAAATTTTATAACACATCCGTTCGTTGACAAATACTGAATAACTTTGATAGGTAAGTCAGATATCCTTCAAGCTTTGGTTCGTCCCATAGGTGTTATCTGAAACAATTGTGAAATTCCAAAATTACTCACCGTATTTTTTATAGAACTGATGCAACTGGTGTATATTATGGCATCTTGTTTTAGTGCTAGAATAGAAAGAAATATTCCTCTGAAACCGAAAATACTTTCTGAAACCCTCCACAAATGAGAAACTTGTAAAATGGACTAATCCATTATAATAAATATTAAATTGATTAAGTAAATAAATTTCAATAAATACGTGTGGGATGCTTTATTCAAATTAAGCCAATTTATTGTACAAGAATGCTTAAGACGAGGTTTAAGTTATTGACTGCGAACAAATTTCACTTCTTATCAAAGAAATAAGACAACCACTTGCCAGATAAACATTTCACTGAGCTAATATTGATCTAAAGAAATGGAGTCTCCCTGATAAAACAAAACTCAAACGAGAAACAATCCAGTAAATACAAAACCATCTTACGTAATGCCACATTCCTCAGACTACTCACCTCGCCTTAAATTCGTCTGCTTTCCTTGTATTTAATCACTATTTCCTTTATATATTTACACCGCACTAAAATCCAAAGTGACCATTTTAATTTAGAATACATCTGCACAATTTGAAAAAATAATACTTATTTTTTCTCCTCTAATAATTACTTAAATATTCACTAATCCAAATTTATCTTTTTTTCGAATTTTCACACTATCCATTTTTTTTCTTTGGAGAAAACCGATGCCACCCAACTGACAGACGCTAAACAAGAGCACGCGCTCAGCAGACACCCTCTTCGCACGCGCCACGAGCGAACTATCATCTGCAGCCAATATACACCTTGCGAAGCGTCTTTCTATACTCAATAGACAATTCCACAGAAATTCACAGCAGCCAAGAAACGCAGACGAATTTTTGATTATGAATGCATCAGCATCAAACAAGTGTGAACAATAATTGTGCATCCGTGCCAGACGCTGCTTCTCAAATGTGCGTCTGTACAACACTGATCAGTTGAAACTAGGCGAAACATAGAGCAGAACAATTGCCTCATTCGTTTCCGGGAAGATATTGCAAAATCATATGTAGAGAGCAGTAGGTTTTGAAAACGTTACTTGTTTAAGCGTGAACAAAATATATTGTCTTACCTTAAATTGACAAGATAAAAGTAATTACTAAATCATACTCAAAAGGTTGCATAGATGCATGCCGCGTATCGTAATTCCAATACATTAAGGGCAGCAAACACAAACGATTCAAAACAAAAGCAGTTTATTAGTTTATTGATTCGTTAGTCATTCTTGTTAATTAGCTAAAAGAAAAAATAAATGACATTAGTCATAATAATTCACCATTACCTGATCGAGTCATTGATAAACTGTAAGTTGCTTGGATTTAATCAGAAGATACTGGACTTTTTTTCTTTCTTCTTTTGAGATGGCGTAATGTGCATCGGTAGTTTAGTTGAAGTTGTTGTTGTTGTGTGTGTTTTTACGACAATATTTATTATGACTTTATAACCTTGTGCTACGTTTAGCAAATAACTGGCATGAGACTGAAAACATTTAATCTAAATTGAACGTTGCTTTCAGAAAAACTACAATGTCGAAATGATGAATATAAAATTCTGCTTTAACCTTTCATACACAAATCTTTTCATGCATAGTAACACACTCTTTTCTTTGTACCCTACAATAAGTCTGAGAAAAAAGAAACAAAAAAAAGTCTTGAAATACAGAACAGAACGGAACAGACCAGAACAAGATTTTAGTAAATGTAAGTTATGTACAACTGATATCTAGAGCAAAATAGTATAGCACAGGTACAGATTGTGGAACAAATAAGCTAGTTAATCAACAAAATCTGGCATTGTTTTGTCTACGTCATTTTTTTTTTCATAGAAATTCTTATTTTTATAATGAATTTTGTGGACGATGTATTAGATCAATGCATGACTAAAGTACTTGATGACTGGCACATGAACTAGTCGTATGAAGGTTCTGGATTGTTTTAATGTTTTATAAGATATTTCAAGGACAAACAAAAATGGTTAATAAACACGTCATTCAAATCATCATTTATATGACACGACTTGTATGTTACGTCAGTCTGTATTACGGATTGCTAGGAATTTAGAAGCAATTATCTCCACTCACTTGTTGATTCGGATAGCTTCCTACACTTATCCAGCCTTTACCTATATTATTATCGAAAGTTCAAAATATTCTGTTACCAGATAAAGTTCCATTAAATTGATTCGGCAAACCTATACTGTACCGAACAAGGGTTGTAACTCTGTTTAAACTTTTTTTTTTGCATCGAGTGAGTAACAAGCTCCTCTAAATGAGATAAATACCGTCCCATGGCTGCTCCCTTTGTACACTGGTCAACTTTGAGGAATATGAAAAGTCAAAAGATAATCTCACCTTTGGTGGAATTCGAACCAGCGACCATACCTCTGAATCGGGTTCAGATGTTCTGCTTATCTAATCAATTAACTGTGAAATGGAGTTTAGAAAACGTGTTTCGTGTCACCTAGCAATCAGTTTCAATAAGTACTTTCATATGAAAGCTGTTATTTTCAAGTGCCAGGCACTAGCTAGTACAACTGTTTTTATTTTTATGTTAACCTGTTTGCTTTGATGTTTTTTTCTTTTTAAGGGCTAAAGTTTGTCCTAAGATTGTTAAATGGCAATTTTAATCATATATGCAATTTAGCTAAAGTCCGCGACTCCAAGTATGTTTGTAAGTTTTCATTTCGTTCATATGAGGTGTCAATCATGTTTGATAACAGTCTTAAGTACGTTAAACTATCGCTGTCTAAATTAAGGAGAGTCCTTTTATTTCAAACAAGCACAAAACAGTCAATATATTATTTCATAAGAAGTTACTACCAAACAAACTCAACGCAGTACTGTCCCTTTATACCTATCCTGCCTGGAGCTATGCGATCATCAATGAATTATTACACTTTACCTGTGTTTTAGAATGTACTAAAAATATAAAACAAAAGAAAAGCGTTAAAATCCTGAAGAAACCTTCCATATCTTGAATATTTTATCTTAAACAGGTGCTAGAACATTTAAAGAACTTAAATGTTTAAAGAACTTAAATGTCTGGGTACTTTGGAACAAAACTTTGTGTTCGTCACCATTTTTATTTTCAGTTAGTAATGGTCCAAAAGCTAATGTTAATGTCGCTGAGATAGCGAATATAATAATATGACCCATAATTAACGCGTCCAAAATAAAACTTGCAACTTAAAGTAACTGACACATTTCAGTTAAATTTAACTTTGAGCTCGTTTTCAATTTTGGTAAATTGTGTGAATGGATTTTCCGACTTTCAAATGATTTGTGAGGAAAATAGTTACAGTGGATGCTGACCTTTAAGCAAATGACTCTCGAAGTCTTGTATACCATAACATCATACAAATAATACAACAATGCTAAACATAAATCGTAAAATAAATTTCTAGTGACGAAAAATAAACTACTCCAACGATTTCAACCTTAAAATGATTTATTTGTTCATTGTTTTTTTTTTGCAGTTGCATTTAACAGTTCATTATAGTCATTTAAGCCTTAAAAAAGTGTATGATAGCAATATTTAGAAAGCGGTGAAAGTAATGACTGAATTGAGTAAGAAATGACATATTTCAAGTCAACGATTGTCCGTATGGTCTGTTGCTGTGTTTATCATTGTTTAATTAGTGTCAATTCGATCAGAAGAAATTATTTTAAAACTCAAACTTTTGCAGGTTTGAGTAACAAAGCAAACAACTAGACTACAAAACTGGAAAAATGCCAAGGGCTTTATGCAAAAACTGAGAATTAAATCGGTATAATAACAAGAGGGTCATGATGGCCCTGGATCGCTCAGCTGAGGGTCTACCGTTAAGGAAACATCAGATGCAACATTACATTTTCTAATTGAACATTTTCAGAGATCTCATATTTTAAACCAAAAAAAAAAAAAACATCCATGGGGCCGAGGCAATTTTGAAAAAACAGCTTGTGATGAGAAGTCATTTGAAGCCAAATATTGACGAAAATCTATTCTTAGCTCTGGTAGCCATTTTATTCAATTGAGCAAAACTGTTTTAGCGATTTTAATAGAGGGCTATGTAAGGAAATTTGGTTGAAAATTTCTTTTCCGTTAAGGAGGAGATATTTTTTTTTCTATTTTTAGCTTTGGCAGCTTTATGTGCAATGAAGTGGAACGGTTTGAGAAATTTTAGAAAAGGGCAATATAAGGAACATTTCTGTCCAATTTCCTTTAAAATGGCCAAGTGGTTTGGGAGGAAATGTCATTTGAAGCAAAATATTGATGAAAATCTATTATAAACTTTGGTGGCCGTTTTGTTCTGTGGAGTGGAATTGTTTTAGCAATTTTAATATAGCGCTATGTAAGGAACTTTCTGTGAAATTTGGTGGGAAATCACCTAGCTGTTTAGGAGGAGATGTTGTTTGAATATTTTTCTATTTTTAGCTTTTGCAGCCCTTATGTGCAATGGAGCGGAACAGTTTGAGCAATTTAAAAAAGGGCAGTATAAGGAACATTTCTGTCAAATTTGGTTTAAAATGGGCAAGTGGTTTTAGAGGAGATGTCATTTGAAGCCAAATATTGATGAAAATCTATTTTAGCTCTGGCAGCCATTATGTTCAATGGAGCGAAACCATTTTAGCAATTTTAACAGAAGGCTATGTAAGACACATTTCTATAAAATTTGGTGGAAAATCTCTTATCCGTTTAGGAGGATATATTGTTTGAATCTTTTCTTTATTTTTAGCTTTTGCAGCCCTTATATACAATGGAGCGGAACGGTTTGAGCAACTTTAGAAAACGGCAGTGTAAGGAACATTTCTGTCAAAATTGGTTTAAAATGACCAAATGGTTTTGGAGGAGATGTCATTTGAAGCCAAATATTGACGAAAATCAATATTTTTAGCTCTGGCGGCCATTTTGTTCAGTGGAGCGGAACCATTCAAGCAGTTTTAACAGAGGGCTAGGCTATGTAAAGAACATTTCTGTGAAATTTGGTGGAAAATCACCAAGCCGTTTACGATGAGGTGTTGTTTGATTTTTTTTCTATTTTTAGCTATAGCAGCCCTAATGTGCAATGGAGAGGAACGGTTTGGGCAATTTTAGAAAAGGGCAATATAAGGAACATTTCTGTAAAGTTTGGTTAAAAATAGCTATGTGAGTTAGGAGGAGATGTCATTTAAAGTAAAATGTTCACGACGGACGACGGACACAAGGTGAACACAATAGCTCACCCTGAGCATTTGGTCAGGTGAGCTAAAACAGTTATGCTCCTTTCAAGTCTCAAATATTTTTCTGCTTTGCTAAATTGTTGAAATGTTACATAACATATTCTTTATGTATTTACTTGAAAAATGTCTGGCTTATCTGATAATAAAAAAGCTGTCGGTTTAATATGTTCAAGTTTCATTTTTTACGCAATTCTTGTTTTTTATAATCTATTTCTAATTGATTTTATCATCTGCATTAATCATTTTTAAACCGATAAGTTCTAAATCTATTCAATTTATATGAACAAATAAATGTGAGAGCATACATTAGAAACAACATGAAGTCCTCTTGATATGCAAAAACATCTTTACAGCGTCTGAGATAAAATGACTTAAATGAACTAATGTCTGTTTTTCAGATCAATTCCTCAAGACAAGATGAAGAAAAATACTCTTAGTTCCGATTGTTTTCTGAAATTTTGAAAAATTTGAAGAGCCATTATTAGTTATTATTTCTTTATGTAATGATCACGTGTAATAGAACGCGTCTGCTTTAAGTCTCGTTCCGCTTAAGCCTTCGAGCAGAATTTCAGGTCTGCAAACAGCATTGGCAAACATTCATACGTACTTCCCTGTTCAGATGAAGTACTCAATCCCAGGACCCTGATTTATTGAGAGGTTTAAACAGAGCAATGATGGACGGAAATCTTCGTATTTATTAGTCATAGGTATCGGTGTGGGTACAATTAGACTACAAAGACTATTTTGTTGTGTGGATACCGATATCTTCCCACAATGCATTGCAGCACAAATGCATTTTTGTATTTTCACATTAAGTGCTACATAACGATCCCTAACTTTATGTGTGCACAACGAATGCTAGGGTGAATGAAGGGCACTTTTTTGCAATACATATGGTTTGCTACCAGTAAAGGGCGACAGGCTTAGGAAATGAGTTTGTTACCTATCCTTCACAAAAATCACATCTTCAACATATATCAAACAATACTTAGTTGTATCATCCTAGCTTCTTCCCCTGCTCGAAAATCTTTTAGTTGCTGAATATCTGACCTCAATTATCAACAAGGAATGTGTCACAGACACGAATGCCCCCGAAACAAGGCAATGGTCACAGTCATGGTAGCCTATAACTTGATGTTACTTTGATCATTTTTGCAAAAATTTGCAGTCTGTGTAAACTAGAACTTCCACTGTACTGGCGCCAATAATCCCACTTGCCGCTTTTTCAATAGGGTATTGATATATGGAAACATGTTATTTTATGCCCCGACTAAAATGAAGTATGAAAAATTAAAAAAGGCAAAATTTCAAAATTATGCAAAAAAAGAGTTTTGGTTCTTGGTCATTGCACTTCTCTTCAATGAGATCTATTTATCTATAAAGTTTCAAGCTGGTACCTTCAATAGTTTTTGAGTTATGCCCCGGATAAACAAAACCCGACAGCTCGAAAATTATGCAAAAGAGAGTTATACTTCTTAGGAACTGCACCTTTCCACAATGAGATCTATTTATCTATGAAGTTTCAAGTTGATATCTCCAATACTTTTTGAGTTATGCCCCGGACAAAAATCAAGCATGAACAATTTCAAAGGGTAATTATTCCAAAATTATGCAAAAGAGGTTGTGGTTACTGGGCACTGCACTTCCTTCCCCTCAATGAGATCTATTTATCTATGAAGATTCAAGTTGATACCTCCAATACTTTTTGAGTTACGCCCCAGACAAAAATTAAGAATAAAAATTTTCAAAGGGCAATAATTCCAAACTATACAAAACAGAGTTACAGTTCTTGAGCAGTGCACTTTCCCTTAATAAGATCTATTTACCTATGAAGTTTCAAGTTTATACATCTAATACTTTTTGAGTTATGCCCCCGACAAAACTTAAGTATGAACAATTTTAACGCGATAATTCCAAAATTATGCAAAAGAGATTTATAGTTTCTGTGCACTGCACTTCTTCTCAATGAGATCTATTTATCTATGAAGTTTCAAGTTGATGTCTCCAATACTTTTAATGAAGGGAGATTATTCAAAATGTAAGTGAGTTGGGGTTATGATTCTTGTGCACTGCATTTCGCCTCATCACCAACAAACTAAATCCCAGGTTTGAAACCAATCACATGTATACTTTGTGAAAAAGTGGCCGGACAAGGAAAACTGAAAAGGGGAGACAACTCAAGAATAAGCATGGCCAGAGTAATGGCTTTTTTGTGCAATGCACTTCTCCTCATCACCATCAAGCAATATTCCAAGTTTGAAGTCGCTACCTTGTATACTTTTGGAGTTATGCTCAAAATGGGGACTGACTGACGGACGATTCGATTACCGTATAAATGGACTTGTCACATGAACACAAACAGCCAGTTGAATATGCAATTTGAACCAGGAACCGTTATTTTTGAAACATAAATAGATAATCCAAGAAGTAGAAAATTTACAGTTTGTCAATTAGGCTGACAAAAATCTTTGATCTTCTTTTGTTATAATTCTTGATAAAGAGAGGCAATCAAATAGTTTGCTGTACATGCTCACTAAATGTTATCGACAGCCTACAGTGATTCATTTCGGGTAGTTTACCATGTTGGGTCCCAGTAGAATCAAGAACGGATGTAATATGGATTTTTATTCCACAGTTCTTAATTGATTTGTAATTACCGAAAACAACGTTAATCAAACAAAAGACGAATCCTCTTAAAAACAAATAAAGAGTGCAAAAGTCAGATTGTACCCCGAAGCCCTCTGACAAACAACGAGTTTTCTGATTCATTTACTTTGTAAACTCATGACATGGAATTTTCATGATAATTACCTACATCTAAATCCTTTCATGTGTAATTTGATATGGATATATTTATTATGCTTTTGCCATTACGGTAATTGGTTCAGGTGCACGCAATAATCTAAACAGCCCGTAAACAACAACAATGTATCTTTCTAACTACAAGTTGCCAATAGGTACAACTTAACAGCAGGTTACTATTCACACATTCGATGAGTAAACAACAACAATGGCTCTAACTAATAACAAGTTGCCAAATAGTTATAACTTAACGGCAGGTTAGTATTCACACATTCAACGAACAATTTGTTAACTTTTAAAAAGGCACTGAATTTGGGACCGGTCTATCAAAGTTCATGTTACAATTAACCAGCGCTGATACAAAAACAGAAAAATAGAAAAATCGAGAAAATGACATTATATGAATGTTTTGCCTTTGATATGACTGATGCTGCATTACTTGATTTGAAACACAGAGACGAATCTGAAGACATTAATTAATTCGAAAAAATCTTGGTGTCCAGTTTTTCTGTATTAAAAGAATGACCCTCAACATATCGGTGTGTGTGTGTTAAAACTCTGCGACTATACTTTCTATACAACACGAAAGCTGCTAGTTATTTTGTTTTATTTTTCATTAAATAAATTACCTACGCCAGCTAAGTTAACTACAAAATTGAGCTATGACCACAATTTTTCTTACCCACGGATCATTTTGCCAGTTTCAAGAATAATGCACATCATGTCATTGGCCTAAACACCTGTGACAAAGAGAGATATAGAGGATATTTGTTTGTTTTTGTGGAAGACGAGAATTTATTTCATCGAGTGAACACCATATGTGATATTTTCACGAGTGGCGCAGGGCCTTCAATAAACATCAAATAACATTTATTTTTCTCTACACGAGATGAAATAAATTCCCATCTTCCACTTAAAAACAAACAAATTGTCTTTTTATTTTATGCCAACACGTCAAAAATTTCATGACATTTTTACTCAGGGCCTTCAATAAATTCCCCATGGTGAGCCCCAAATAAGTTAATGCGTACTTTGGTCAAACCGTTACTCCGCACAAAAAAAAAGTGCAGACAATCTCCAATACATATGATAACTTTACTTCTGCTGAAATAAACTGAATACACTTTCATCAAATAACATTTATTTTTCTCTACACAGTTTATCAATATTTATTGAATTTTAGCCATACATACTTTAATTATAAAAGCGGATTAATACCGAGTAATATTCAATCAATTGAATTGAAAGTCGGCCATATTGGATATTGTCCATGTGAATTATGTAAACAAATCAGACATTTTAAATAATATATGGCGAATTTCATCATTGTTCACAACTAGTTAGGCTCAGGAATTCAATATTATAACTGGATTTAACAAGGTTAATAAATTTCACTCGCTGTCAATGTCTGAAATACAGCGGATTCTCTTGTATTTACGTGGTGGGAAAACAAGTTCCGGCACAAACAGTGGATTATCAAAATGGTAATTTCACTGATTCAAAACAGTGGATTATCACTTTTATCTCACTGATATTTCCCTATATTTCATTGGTAGGCATAAAATAAATTATATGCATTACACTTTTAGTAAACGTAAGTTGTTCTATATGTGTACGATATGTATGTACAAAGATAAGTTTTGCATACTTTTGTCTGAGAGAAATAGATAGAAGGACTGCGGACATATGAGAATAAAGAACAACTGGTATTACCAATATTACTGATCTGTTTCTCCCTTATTAAAGACTGTATGACCTTGCATGGACACGAATTGGTTAAGTTTCAGATGTTAAAAGATGTTCCAGAAGTTTTTTTAATAAAAAGGAATTAATGAGGGTTTTTTTGGAATAGAAATATCAGGGATCAGTTTGTGGTAAAACTGCCAAAAATTACTTATTCGGTTTTATCACACTTTGGTGTAAAAAAATATATGATTCAAGCTCTTATAATGTTTTTTATACAATGTCTACAGATAAAGCCAATGAAAATAAAAAATAAAAAAACATAAAAAGAAGTTTTTTTTCTAAGTACACTAGACTGCAAAATTAAGGTAAAAAATGACAAGCTGCGTTCGTTTTATATTATAGCTTGTAAGTATTTGCATCAATTTATAATAATAATCCATAATCTATTAAAATTTCTTGCCAAGGAACAGTCAAATAAGTTAAACACAATTAGAGTTATTACTCTAGTTATTAACTTGTCGACAGAAAACAATAGTTAAGCGTACAGTTTAACTGTTAAAAATGCTTTCAATAAAATTTCAGATGCAAGTGCGCCTCGTTACAGCCAATTAAGACTTTGTAAAATGTTTGGCAGCGTTGCAGAATCAAACACTTCTGATATATAAAAGAACACCATGAATTAAATAAACGTTAACAGACACAAGTTAAAACACAGATCTAACTTAATGCAAAATGTAAATAAAATTCGAAACTTAGTGTGTTCAAAAAAACAACACTACTTTACCATAATCTCAGGAAAGCCAACAAATGACGTTCGTACGGCCTTTGCATAAGAAAATCAGAAACTTGTTTTAAACATTTTTTTTCGCGCAACTGTAAATCTATATTAATCCGTGTAAATTAGTAGATTTTGTTGAGATTCCAAAATCTGTCTCCCTCATCTCAGTGTTTTAACAGATGGCAAAAAGATTTGCATCAATATAAAAAAAAATTACAGAGTCGTCGGGAATATTGTTAACATTTTAAGTCTGAACTTTTATTGTTTAAAATTTTCTTAACTCCTACCTGAAGTAAAGACAGTTACTGTGCATTCTGTTTGTGGAAGAAATCATTCATTTTATTTTAGAATAAGACAAACTCATGTACTTTCAAAGTGCTCATGCATTAAGTTTTCGCGAATTTACACGCGCTTCGTACCTTCAGCAGTATGTCTGAATACTTCCCTGAACGAACTTTACGTTATATTCAATTCTCAGTTCAGTATGAACACTAATATAGCCAGTTTGCAGACAGAAATATACTGAATATATGTGATGCCGTATTAAACTACCTTACTGTTTATAACTAGAAAGCATAATTAACAACTTTTTTTCGTTTACACTGTTTAAGTCAAACGTTCGAAGCTTTTTTTAAAAAAATACGGAAAAGATGAGCGTTCCTTTTTTAAAGTCAAACAAACTTAATTCAACATACAAGCTTAATGAGAAAAGTAAGCTACCTGTAGCCAGCTTCTTGTAACCAGCTTCTAGTAGCCAGCTACTTTTGAAGAGTTCAGTTGGTTTCCAGTAGAATTTAAAGAAAAACAAATATGAAGTAACTGGTAACTATACATAACAAACTAAACCAATAACTTATACCTATTTTAGTGATGTCCAAGGTGTCCCGTACCAAAATTACCTACGTTTTGTTATTGAATAACTCAAAGTCCGTGATTTTAACAGCCTAGACTACAAATTACTGTCCACTGAGCTTTTCCCAACGCATACGTATGGTGTCAAAGGTGTCCAAGAATAGAATATAATAGGCCTACTTAGATTATTCATTGAGCTCACCAGCCACTGGTGATTTTCTCAATGCTTTATTTATCACTTGCTAAACAAGAACATCATGATGGCTCTATTTCTCTCATGGATTTTTCAAGATCATTTTGTATAATATAATCCTTTGATGTGTAATTTCATATAAATATTTTTATTGTAATTTGTCATTACGGTAATTGGTTCAGGTGCATGTAATATTGTAAAACTCCCGTTAACTACAATGGTGATATCTAGTTGCCAATAGCTAATACTTGACTCTAACATAGTACTTACTGTTACGAAGAATATATTGTTAATGCTTTTCACCCGAGATAATTTATACTGCTGGTACGAGTACATAAACAAGAGGGCCTTGATGGCCTTAGATTGCTCCTCTGAGTACCACTCTTCTCTTGTACAGCATCTCATACATGTAACGTTAAGTTTAAAACAGTACGTTACCTTGACCCTGGCCTCCATCACCTACTGAGTTAATATCATTTTAATTAGTACCTAGTGTCCCTTTAGACGCCTGTAGGTTAAGATCATGGTTGGCCAAAGTAAAATATGAATATACAAACAGTATCATATGTATACAAAATATAGTCATGTAGCTAACAAAACAAGGATGGTCAGAAGTCAAGGTTAAGGTCACCCTTTTGATTTAAGCATTCTTTTTTATTTTATTGTTTCATAGATGTACGAGTGCAGAAGTGTCAGCGTGCATATCATTATTACGTTTGACCCTCGCTATGACTTGAACAACTTTAGAACTTCCAAAGCAACATGCCAAAAATCTTTCCATTTTTGCAACTATTTGATGGTTATTTGAACATTATATTTAATTTGCATTCACATTTCAACTTTGTCTTTGGCCGCCCTTTACTGTTTGCATTGAAATTTCAACATCGATGTTGAAATTGTTGATGTTGCTTTGGAAGTTCTAAAGTTGTTCAAGTCATAGCGAGGGTCAAACGTAATAATGATATGCTCGCTGACACTTCTGCACTCGTAAATCTATGAAACAATAAAATAAAAAAGAATGCTTAAATTAAAAGGCATGGTCTTTTCATAAGAATAAAATGTCTATGCAAGGCATAAATGTACACAAAATGTCACTGCCTTGATTCTTTTAGAAAATCTGTAGGATGACATTAAACCAGCCTATTTCTAAATGTTTTATTACATGTATTTATTCTTTCAGAGCATTAAACTTTTCCTTGTTCTATCCATGATTAAAATATTGAAATGAAAACATATAAAACCTCGCAGTTAAAAAAAACTCTAATGTTTTTTTAATGTATCAATGGCTTCGCTCCATTTAGAATCTGGGTAGACGGGCATATAGGAACTTATTAACGCAGGAAAATTGAATAGGTTTGGTGATACCCGCATCCGGGAAATAGACCTGGTCGTTTTTTTTATTGAAACAAAGATATCTGCAGAAGGGATGGGGCTATTAAATCTGATTTGTTATTTAATTAAATCCTCAGAGTATGTCCGCTATGAAATATTGATAAGTTTATATTTATCATTTATTATTATTGACGAACTAATAGTGCCCATAAACCAACCCTGTGTCTCAAAAACGACGTCACTAGCTCAAAAACATAAGCAAACCTTGTAAACGATGAAAGTTTCCTCAAACAAGTTTGATACTGGATTACCGTGCGTCAAAACAAGACCATATACATGTTTAAAAATAGTTCAAATAACTGACTTATCTACATATCACATAGTCTAAAATTGTGTCCTAGTGATCCTTCATAAAAGTGTAAAACTGTGTCAGTTAGGTCAAAACTAGGTCAGTTGTTCTGTCAAAAGAACTCCTTGACATGTGAACAATTTAGAGGTTACATATTTACTATGCTTCGGTTTGCACTTGTATAGTACTGGATCTCATGAGGCGTAGAACTAAGACTCAAAGCCTTGAAGTCATACTATTGGTTCAAGTTTCATCAAACATTGTCAGAATGTTCATCTTTATTATTTCAGATGAGTTTGAAACTCAGTCACAGGGGAACAGGTTTTTGACTAAATATTTGTACATATAAGTCAGAATTATTGTCCTGTTGACCTTAGTAACACTGGGACAAAGGTTGTTAAAACTAGATCAAAGTTTCAAGTGAAAGAAAAACACTTTGTCACATTCTGATGGTTATGTTTTTGTTCAAAACTTTCTTTTAATAATTTGCTTGAATTGACTGTACGATAGTTTAAAGTTTTAAACTAGTTTACATTGAACAAACATTGTCAAAATTGTTTACTAAGTCATTATCAAACCCAGTAAAAAACGGTTATCTTGTTTTTCAATAAGATTACTGTCTCTCAATTTTAATCTTTTTTATCATTGAATACTGCTGAAAAAGTATGTTTATGAATATTTATTAACTACAGTTTTATGTTGTCTGTGTATTGTTACATATTACAAAACATCAGGATAGACGAAGCCAAAAACAGTAAATTATATATCAAAGACTCATGGCAAATAGAGTTTTCTCGTTCATTAGGTAAACTCATGAGATAGCACTTCCATGATAATCACTAAAAACCAAACCTTTTCATGCGTAATATAATACAAAATTATTTATTATGATTTTGCCAAAACGCAAATTGGTTCAGATGCATGTTATAATCTGAAATGCTTGTACACAGCATTGATGAATCTATCTTCACTCGACCTGACTTTTTATAGTGGTGGAGGCGGGGACGGGGAAGTATAGATCTGCCCTTATCCGTCCCTGTCCGTACGTAGACTGGTTTGTGTCGCGTGTAACTCCAAACGTATAACTGCTAAAGCCATGAAACTATCTAAGGCTAGTTGTGAGCATGTGAACTTACGCACCTAAGTATTTAGACGCAAATCTATTAAAGATAAGCAGAGTTATGCATCCTAATTAAGCAAAAAATAGAATTTTTAGACATTTGTCGCACATAACTCCAAACGTATAACTGCTAGAGCCATGGAACTTTCTAAGAAAAGTTGTCAGCATGCAAAGTTACGCACCTGGGTGTTCTGAGGCAATTTATTGGAGATCGGCATAGTTATGCCACCTGATAAAGCCAAAAAATATCATTTTTAGACAGCACCTGTAATTGTACAGGATTTTTGTGGCAATACAGCGGAATTTGGGGCTATCCGTGTTTTAATCGTATATCTTAATCTAAGCTCCGCTGATTTTAAAAGATGTATCATACACGAAATGCCTTGTACATTTTTTTCTGTGACAAACGCACGACCTTCAAGTGGTATATATTAACTGAAAACATACTTATTAAAAAAACAAACGGAATGGCATATTACATACTGTAGCCAAAATGAAAATGGTTGACCGTTTCTAAACGGAACAAAGGTTGGTTTTTACTTTGGTATAAAACTGAGCTGTGATTATTAAGGCGTTACGTACACTATGTAATCTTTGTTCGTGATGGAACAAAGCGTCATTTTAATTGCTGCAACATGGTTATAACACATAAAAAGAAGATGTGCTTATAGTAGATCATGCTCTTTGAAAATATATGAACGCCTTTAAAAATCATGCTTTTTTATCTTTTTTTTCATATCTCACAGTTTTGTTTACTTACTTAGGTAAATGTATGTATGTATGTATGTATGAATGGATGGATGGATGGAGGAAGAGTGTTACGTAGGTAGGTAGGTAGGGATGGATGGATGGATGGAAATTCATATATGTATTTCTGAATGTCACGTTCGTAGTTGCTAACGTTAAACTCAACTAAACTAATTGCTTTCTAAACCAAAAACAACGGCCACAGCAAACAAATCCGTCAATGTCTTCAATATGCTAAGCACACAGATTGGGTTATATGTCAATTATCAACTGCAAGCCAGAAATACAGCAGAGAACGTTTTAGAAAATAGATAATACAATAAAAGTTATTTTTTAAGCGAAGTGACGGAGTGACGGAGTATATGATAATCTATTTTGACCACCTTCAGCTGCTAATTACCGGTCCGGTGGACATTTTTCGAACTTATTAAACAAAAGAACACTATATAACAAAACTTGAGAACTTCTACGATATCATAATGCAACAAATGCTTCAGATAGTGTAATGACTGTAAGGTCTGTAAGAGCTCCCTGATTAAACTTCACATGTTCACTCAATTAATTTAAATGTCAGTTCATTTCTAAATATGACTGTTGTTTCTAGGTACACGTTAACAAACTTGACACTTTATTATTAACAACAGAGCCATGGTTGCCATATATCGCTCACTTGAATACCACTGTACTAAGCATCAAGAACAATGAAAGATATTAAACTGAAGTACAACATACATTCAAAAATATTTATTAATATTAATTAAGTAGTGACCACTTAGACGGGACAAGTTTCAATTCTATTTTGTCTAACTTCAAATAGAAAGTAAATCAGAAGGTCAAAAGCAGTTAAAATTTACATTCAAGACTTCTTGTCCGATTTCATGGATGCAGCGTCAAAAAACAGAAAAAAAAATGTAAGTCAGGGTCTTGGTCGCATACAGTGAAGCTTGGCATATGCAAGTAAAAAATACACGAAGTATAAGTTTCAATGCTGTAGCTTAAAAAACAAGAATGTATGTCAAGACAAAGTCCATGCAAAGTCGAAGTTAAAACCTACATTCAAAACTGTCGTATGGTCAATATTTCACAGAGGTACCAACATAAACAGAAAGTTTGTCAGTAAGTAAAGGCCGAAGTTAAAGACTGCCTGAAAAGTTAGCAAAAATAGTTCAAACTTCAATGTTGTAGCTGAAAAAGAAGGAAGAAAGTCAGAAGGTCCCATGAAGGTCAATAACAATTTTAAACATGGTACCATGAAGATTTTCCTTCAAAAATATTTAGGACATTTTAGTTTTTCCATATAAGTCTACACACAATGACTCCTGTGCTGTGATTTGAACGGCGAAGGCGGGATCAGTTTTGGATCTTAGAGTCATTATTTTAGCTATGTGATAAAGTCTGCTGAAAAATACTAGAGTATCAAATATCTAAATCCCCAAACCCTTCGGTTTCAGATATTTTTTTATTTATTCTCTGCATGTTTTTGTAAAACTCAGTGACCCCTAAGGCGGAGTATTGGTAAGTAAGTGGTATAGTATGATGCCATTATTACAGGTAGAACTTTAGAAATATCTGACTTACAAATACAAGAACTTCAGATATATCTAACTTGCCAATACAAAATGGACACCACAGTTGTGTTACTGCTAGGATCATAGCCTTTGAATTGGTTAGAAAGTGTGTAAAAAATGAAGGTATTGATACGGACAGTTCAGTTACTATATGACGAGGGCATAATAATCGTCCCTGAAACGAAAACTACACAAACGTTATATAGGACTATTATTGACATTTTATTAAGGGAAAGGTTTTTGTCTCTTTTTAAGTTTGAAATAATAAGTTTTACGAATTACCAGATAAAGAGTGTCAAAACTGCTCCAAATGTGATCATAATTTGCCTTAAATTTTATCTTAACTATAACCGACCACCTCTGTATACATTTTTAAGAAACCCTTTATCGGTAAAGAAGAAAAAAAACGCTTGAGAAATTTCTCATACTTACTCACAGAAATATTTGTACAGATTGCACGAAGATCAAATATAAAAAGAAAATGTGAGTAACGTTATTACAAATCCACCACCACGAAAAATAGGTATGGTTATCTTGTTCCTCCTTCCTTCTGATTAACAATAAAAAGGTCTTTGTTGTAGTAACTATGTTAGTATGATTACGTGCAATTCATTAATGTTATTACAGTTACATTTGTTTAAGCAAAGTAGAGTATCTGCCAAAGGCTGTAATGATTGCAGAAAGTTACATTGAAACTTCCAGTCTTATGAAACATAAAGAAATCTCTTATATTTCCTTTTTACACTCATGGCATGGAATGTTCACGAAAAGTCAAAAACATATTTTTCATGTTTAATATAATACAATTTCATTCATAGTATTTTACCATAATGCTAATTGATTCAGATGGATACGATGAGCCCTTAATCTTATATTAGTCAATAAACACCAACAGTGAAACTATATTGGCACAAGTTACCAAAAGGTATTACTTAGGTCTATCTTCCGTAATAAATGGTAAATATGTTAATGCTTTATAATTAGAAAAGCATAAATGAATTAAGTATTTCGTTCTCTGAGATGGCCCGATATATCCAAAGGCTTACAAACTTCCGTTCACTTTTTTGCACTGACTTGATTTTCGATCCTAATTTTAATAGACATGCAAAAGAAAATAATCATTAAGGACAAAACTCTTTTCTATCAAATCTTTTTTCCCCAACAAAGATCTTTGAATCTCAAATACATATGATCAGTCGGACACTCGAAAAATATTGCCATCGGTATACTATGAAGAAGTAAGAAAGCAAATCCGTAAAAAGGACATCTGCCATGATCGAAAAAACAACAAATTTTATAAACTGTCGTAATGGAAGAGGACATATTGTATACACTGTCATAAGAAAAAAAGAGGACATATTGCAAACACTGTCATAACGGTAGAGGCCATATTGCACACACTGTCGTAACGGTAGATGACATATTGCATACACTGTCTTAAGACAAGAAGAGGGCATATTGCAAACACTGTCATAACGGTACAAGACATATTGCATACACTTTGCCAACCTTAGAGGACATATGGCATACACTGTCCTAAGACAAAAAGAGGACATATTGCATACACTGACCTAAGACATAAAGAGGACATATTGCATACACTGTCCTAAGACAAGAAAAGAACATATTGCATACACTGTCCTAAGACAAGAAGAGGACATATTGCATTCACTGTCCTAAGACAAGAAGAGGACATATTGCATACACTGCCCTAAGACAAGAAGAGGACATATTGCATACACTGTCCTAAGACAAGAAGAGGACATATTGCATACACTGTCCTAAGACAAGAAGAGGACATATTGCATACACTGTCCTAAGACAAGAAGAGGACATATTGCATACACTGTTATAACGGTAGAAGACATATTGCAAACACTGTTATAAAAAAGATGGCATATTGTATACACTGTCTAGGATAAGGACACAATCATCAAAGAAAATGGCATATTGCATACACTGTCGTAAATAAAGACGACATATTGCATACACTGTCCTAAGACAAGAAGAGGACATATTGCATACACTGACCTAAGACAAGAAGAGGACCTATTGCATACACTGTCCTAAGACAAGAAAAGAACATATTGCATACACTGTCCTAAGACAAGAAGAGGACATATTGCATACACTGTCCTAAGACAAGAAAAGGACATATTGCATACACTGTCCTAAGACAAGAAGAGGACATATTGCATACACTGTCCTAAGACAAGAAGAGGACATATTGCATACACTGCCCTAAGACAAGAAGAGGACATATTGCAAACACTGTTATAACGGTAGAAGACATATTGCAAACACTGTTATAAAAAAGATGGCATATTGTATACACTGTCTAGGATAAGGACACAATCATCAAAGAAAATGGCATATTGCATACACTGTCGTAAATAAAGACGACATATTGCATACACTGTCGTAATGGAAGAGGACATATTGCATACACTGTCGTAATGGAAGAGGACATATTGTATACACTGTCTAGAGAAAGGACACAGTCGTCAAGGAAAAATGCACATTGCAAACACCATAAGAAGAGGTCATACGGCATACACTGTCATAAAGGAAGTGGACATATTGCATTACACTGTCGTTCAATGTAATATTTGCTTAGGATTAAGTAAACTGGTACATGATTTTTATCAGGATATATTAGAAGATTGTTCGCACGTTTTTTTTCCGTTTTATTGTAACGTTGTTATTGTTTTTATTTTTTTATTTTTTTTTGGTTATTTTTTGGCAAGCGGCTGTTAGTTTAGGAGTTGATTAATCTATTGGATTTTTATTCTTTAAAACGTTTTTGTGGGTACCCATAAACAGATATTTTTCTTGTTTCAACCATTATCTATAAATATCATCACAACTAAAATAAAAGGAAGGAGTTTTACGTCAAAACATCATTTAACTAAGACGTCTTTGACGAAGAAAGATTGTTTAACACACTGCTTGTTATTTTTTCATCTATATATTTGTAAAGTCCTTACAGATCCTAATCATTCTAATTTAGCTTTTAGAAATTCATTTTGACTACTTCAGTCAGTCGAAAGTAAATTCTTGTTTGGAGGTAAAAGGTGTTTATACCAAATACTTGTCTCTCAAACCTTATACCTCGAATCTAACTTGTGAGACTTCTACCTTAAACATTCTGTTCATATGCTGTAAGGTGTTTTATATTCTCTGTATACCATTTTCTCATAACGCCTGTTTTAAAATAGCTTCACAGCTACAAATTTGTCATTAATAAGAATAGTGTACATTTAATTATTTTTCAATCAGCAAGTGTTTTCTTGATTCTAATTATGAAGAAATAAAAGTATAAGAAAGCGTTTAAAATGTCTGAGAATGTACTTAAACCTTTCTACTGCGTCTGAAAAAAAGATTTTTTTTTAAACAGTGACTTTAGTGAACCTACGTATAAACCCTGGGTTTTGTTCTAATCTCGTACGCGGGAAATCAAGGGATGATCTTTTACATAAGTTAAAGAGAAGATCTTTGATAAACTACTGTTTTAAGATATACATAACCAAGCATATAGACACATTTTATGCTACTACAGCCCAAGTTGCAACTGAATAAGTATTTCGGCTGTTTTCATTTTCGACCTGATTCGTCGACCAATTAAACGTGTCACCAATAAGCAAAAGTTAGTTATTTTCCTTGGTTAACAATTCAAAATTGAATACATAGCGTGAATATTTCAGAGACTGTTACATCTTCGTTGATGCCAATATTCACGTAACTTCACGTTAGAAAGATACATGAATTCAGAACTTGAAAACACTCCAAGGCCCTTTTTTGTTCGCCAAAAACGTATGCCAAAACTTTTTATGACGTATAAAGGCAATTTCAATGTTTAATTTGCATTATAAACAGCCATCTTGAACTAATTTCCAAAATTCACCACACATAGGATCTATACTTAAGTGTTCTAGAGTGTCCTGATATTTTTTGCCAAAGAAAAGAAAGGAAACTCGTTTGCAGCAATTGTTTTCCGAAATACATTTATTTAATGTTCTTAGAAAGTCTGTAAAGTTCGAATTTCTCATATTTTATAAGCCGGCTGTAAAAGAAATGAAACTATACTCATGTTTAATACTGAGATGCAAAACCTGCAGTTAGGTAAATAGGATAACATGACACATATGATATATGACTTTTTTCCGTCATATTTTGTTCCGAATGTTAATCAAAACAGTCATTTTACGAATAATTCTGCTAGTAATTACCCTGTTTTTCAACAATGTTATTTCCTTTTTTTAAATAACTACCAACTTAAACAGTTATGGGTGCAGTAAATCAGGCTTCACCAACCAGTCTTATGACAAACCTAATAAAATTGTTCATTCATTTACTCGTGACATGGAATTTTCATGACACCATTTTCATATGAAAAGTCGATTACATGTAATGTAATATAGATTTATTTGTCATAGTTTTGCCAAATACACTAATTAGTTCAGGTGCACGTAATAAGCTCAGAACTGTGTATAGGAGTTGTTCATAAAGTTAAATTATCTCGGCACAATTTGCCAAAAGGAATGACTAAGGTCTTTCACAAACAGTGTAAAAGCAAATATTATCACTGGGAAAACATACTATAAGTGACTGGTCTGTAAAGACATTGGCTCTGTAGGTCAGTCGTTGTTTTTTTGGATTTACAGCTAATGGTTATTTGTGTGATTTTCATACATTCGTCAGCAGATATAAAAGCAGGCAATATTGATAATTATGGAGAACAAGAATAAAAATATAAACCAGTGTGGCTACATCCCTCTTTGTCTTCATTCATCCTGGCAGAATTAAAAACATGAAAATGAAGATAATTACTTTGAACAATTACATTAAAACAAGGACTAAAATACAATAAAACATTCCGCATATCGCCATAAGTAAAAAACCCTTTCCTAGAAAAACAGGGATTCTAAGTTTACTTTTAAAAATTCTTTGGTCAAAAATGTGATGGATACATTCTCATACTAAATGATATCAATATCATATACAATAATTCCTAGAATTGTACCATAAACATGCTTTATTCCTATGCCTTTTAATGCAGTTAAAAATGTTTATTGTACAGTTAATGATATATGATGCTTTCTAAAATTGAATTCCACTTTGATCTGACAAAGAATGTCACTTTCTTTATCTGCAGCTAAAATTTTTCAATCTCTCTGTCCCAGGTTCATTATCAACAACTTAAATTCTTCGATCTCTCTGTGTTAGGTTCATTAACAGCAACTTAAATCGTTCAATCTCTCTGTGCCAGGTTCATTATCAACAACTTAAATTCTTCAATCTCTCTGTGCCAGGTTCATTATCAACAACTTCTTCAATCTCTCTATGCCAGGTTCATTATCAACAACTTAAATTCTTCAATCTCTCTGTGCCAAGTTCATTATCAACAACTTAAATTCTTCAATCTCTCTGTGCCAGGTTCATTATCAACAACTTAAATTCTTCAATCTCTCTGTGCTAGGTTCAATATCAGCAACTTAAATTCTTCAATCTTTCTGTGCCAGGTTCATTATCAGCAACTTAAATTCTTCAATCTCTCTGTGCCAGGTTCATTATCAACAACTTCTTCAATCTCTCTATGCCAGGTTCATTATCAACAACTTAAATTCTTCAATCTCTCTGTGCCAGGTTCATTATCAACAACTTAAATTCTTCAATCTCTCTGTGCCAAGTTCACTATCAGCAACTTAAATTCTTCAATCTCTCTATGCCAGGTTCATTATCAACAACTTAAATTCTTCAATCTCTCTATGCCAGGTTCATTATCAACAACTTAAATTCTTCAATCTCTCTGTGCCAAGTTCATTATCAGCAACTTAAATTCTTCAATCTCTCTGTGCCAGGTTCATTATCAACAACTTAAATTCTTCTATCTTTCTGTGCCAGGTTCATTATCAACAACTTAGATTCTTCAATCTCTCTGTGCCAGGTTCATTATCAGCAACTTAAATTCTTCAGTTTCTTTTTGGGATAAAATGTTAAGTAAGGTTTATTATTGTGTTATCCAACGCAAAAAAAGATCCTAAAATACACTGAAAACAACAAAGTCTTTGATATGGCGTGATGAACAAACTTCCCAAACAAAATAAAGTTGATAGATTACATCGTTATGTACAGTATATGTACAGTATATGTTGATGGCAGAAATAGACACAAGCAATTACCCGAAGCTGTCATGATTACTGTACTTTTAGGCAGGATATTGTCTACGATAAAGGAAATCAATGGCTGACTCAAGCTATATCAGTTTTAAGTCTGTGAGTTTCTTTTCGGAGAAATGGTTTTCCTTTTAACAACATCAAAACGCATAATAAATATCGGAGAGGATCTTTGGTCTAATGGCATGTCAGGACATATACTCCGGGTCGCCATTTTGACTGCCGTCTCAGTCACTAATGCTACTTATAGTCTTTAGATGAGACATTAAACTGTGGTCCAATGTGTCGGTGCTATACATCGAGCTTTTGAATGAACTAGAACTGTCCTTAAACAGACGAACGTTTAAAGAAACCACAGGACAAAACAAAGAGCAAAAGTTATTCGACAATAATTCCCAACTTTTGCATGTGCTAGAATGTATGCAAAAAAACAGCCCTTTTACTATTAAACAAATATTAGCATGCATATTTTCACACTCGTTTGCTTGGTATGATAAATGTTTATCGACAATGCACTATATCAGTGAACATCGGCAATAGAATATAATTAAACCAAAATATATGTGTGGTACAGATAAGTTTGCTAACTACAGATTAAAAGCAAACACCCTTGTTTAAACTTCCAAACCCTTTAAAATTGTGCATATTTATAAGTTCAGTACCCGTCTAAGGCTTAAGAAAATTGTACATTCAAAATTCAACGAGTTGTCTGTTGCATCTGGGAACATTTACTCCTTATTGAAAATCAACTCACAAAACACATGGGTCTTTTTCCAGTATAAAATGATTATTTATTTATTTAAAGACTCTCGTTAATGTACATCAGAAGATTTATCAAAGCGTTGTGTTGTCATTCTCACTTTGTACCGACTTAGTACTAAGCTAATAAACCATTCCCGTATGCTCTATTCTCTCTAGTAGCCGAATGCTGGTTCGCATTGGAACTAACACATCATGCTAGCATCTGTCTAACAAATCATTCACTTATACACATTATATAGTTCATTTTATATTGACAGGTTAACGGATCGACACCGTTTGCGTTCGCTTTTCTTATGTTATAAAAATGTGTTAAAATTATTTTGACAGTTATTTTACAGTTTCAGTATCATTTTAGTATCATTGAAATGCATCCGTACTTTAACAAATGTTTTAATTCCAGACTTTTTCAATAGCTGTTTTCTCATAATACTTTTTCAAAAGAATGCAAAACGTCTGATAACAAACCTCACAAACGTCAAGTTTAAACGAAGTGCACAGGAACTCTTTCAAAAAAGATGGTGTTGTTACTGCGTACATAGAATATATAATTACGAAAGCACTCCACAGTACATTGAAAATAACGATGGAATAGAAACACCGAACTGTACGCCACATCTACAATGTAAAATCAATTCAGGTTGCAAAATACATACATTTTAAATATGAAACTGCGTAAGTAAGAAGCAATTATTCTAGTTTTGTCAACGTTTGGTGGACCGAAGGAGACAAAAAATCCCTAGTATAAATCCTCAGTGATAAACTTTGACAACACGTTATTGCATATTCAAAGAAAATAGAACAGATAACATTTACAGTGGTGTTTACTCAACGGCAGAATAAAGCTTCTTGTAAAAAAACTACGTCATAACCAGTCCATTAATGAACATTTCGCCAATCGCAGGGAACGGGTAAAAGTAAAACTATAAACTGCATTTTCTTGTAAACAACTTTTGTTTTTAATGGAGAAAGGGTTTGTGAAACTTTTCAGATAAATATATCTGAATTTCTTTATTACAGTTTAAGAAAAAAAATGGAATTAAAATTATCATGAAATTTAAGAAGACTCCATCGGAACAATGGCTTTGCATACTTTCCAAATTATATTAACACTTAAAGACTGCCATAACCATATTTTGAGAAGGAATGCTTCTTTAATGAGATGCAGCAAGTTATTAAATTAAACGTTACATATATCATTTTGGCGGAAGGGTTCAAAATACTTGTAACACAATAGGAATTTAAGTAGTAAGTTTCAGAAAAGAGATATATGAAGACTGAAAATAAGAACAATTACTTATGTATTAGTCGATACACATATTCCAAAGTTGAAAATGGACCCATGTGTTGATCTGAATTTCTTCGATACAATGACTTCTGATAAGTGCAATTTCATCTCCATTTAATGAAGACTATTATATTTTTGTGTGTTATTTATTTGTGTATACATAATCTTGTTTCTATACGCAAAAACAACACTTTTGAAACAGATGATTAATATATCAAATCAGGTGTTTTTGTGGTTGCAAGAAACTAAAGATAATTTTACTTTTTCCCACTGCCGACGGCTAACCGCGGTATACATAAAGTACTTTTGTTAATTTAACTCAAAATATTATTGAAAATTTCACCTGAAAATTTATGGTGTAGATTCCTCTTTATTTCGCCAAATATTATCTGCTTTTTAACAGCTCTAAAACATAACCAGTTTGATGTGAATCGCATGAATGTTATGAAATTTGCATAACACCAAACTGTATCGGTTTCCCACATTTTATACAAGACGAAATAATACGCTAAGAAAAAGCATAAAGTTACAAATAACTCTATTAATTTGAGCCCTTTATAAATAGGTATTTGAACCGTTCATTTACCAGTAAAGTACCACGAATCAGTTGCTGCTTCATCAAGGGCCATGTGTGACATGGTCATTTCCCGATACAAACCTCTACGCCGAAGGGCTTTTGTTTCAGAGTTACATGAGCAGTAACTGTGCAGACTGAGAACTCTAACGTCTAATAGAACAGGTTTTGCTCTCTATTGCCCAGTGTAATTTGAGTAATCATCAAGCAACACCTACACTAGACTCATTGTTACTTTTATATGATGAACTAAATTGCAATAAAGTTGTAAACATGAAAAGCAGAGCGTTTACCTTCTCCTGACCACTGCAACTATATTAAAAGTTTTTAGGCAGTATCAAATGGTGAGATATATTCATTAAGAAGTAACAGTCATGTATAAATTAAGGGCAATAAATCTACGCAAATAAAAATTCGGGTAAAGAAGGAGAGTGTTCTTAGTGTTTTCTGAGAGTTTTTGCTCAGTGACAGCTAAGATTTCAAGTCAATACATCGAATGGTTAGGGTTGTGTCGTGAGCTCAATGAGAAATAGTTATTTCACAAAGGACAACATAGCTAATGAGTTCTGGGCTTTATTCATTGCTGTCGAGCTATGCTTAAATTTCCAAGGCAAACATTTAAGGGTATAACGTATGCTCCTGATAAGATATTTTTTAAAAACTAATTTAAGCATAATACAGTTACTCTTCAAATACCGATGTTAGATTTATTTTTATCCTGCTCTGCACTTCTCTTAAATGCCATCTTACTATATTTATATTTTTCAAGTCAATACATTAAAGAATTTGAGGGTTATGCTCTGAGAAAATCTGTAACAAAGGACAGTAAATGTAACCCGTCAAATAACTACGGTAGAGGTATAGAGTCTTTGCTCTACGTTTCCCATTAAACTATCTGTACTCGGGTGTCCTGTCAATTCGTTTAATGACTAAATTAAATTGTATAAATGAGTGTCCTTCGAAAGTAGTGGTTTGTTTTTGCAGCCATAAGTGTTTTAAGTATAATATGATAATTTATTTATAAGTTTTGTGCGATATCTCAACCAATAGGTACAAAAAATTTACACGGAGCTTTGGTTATCATTTGAAGAAAAATATATATTTATTGAATTTCCAGAAATGGGAAATTGCGGAAAAAAACGCATTAAAAAGTTATTGATTTGTATGTTTTTTCTCGCCTTTTTCATCTCAGATATTTAGAGAAGACGGTAATTAGAGACAGCTTCACATTTTCATTTGAGTCCAGCATTATGAGCTATACTATATTAGTCAAACAAACGCTTCTGTTTTCATGCAACTGTCCCTTGAAGAATTAAGTTTACAGCAGTTCGATTAGGGAATGCTCGTACCATCTTTGCATGACATGCAACTGAAATTTACAAGCCATTTGAACATAAAGGCGGCTTTCAAACATTTTTGAAGAATCAATGCTTCCTTATCACGTGTGCTAAACTCACCGCTTGTATAAGAAATCTCTCGATAAATTTTACATTTGTTTTTGCGTGATGTTCCCGAAAGCAACTGTTAATAAAGTGCACTTTAAATCAGAAATATTAATGTTTTACACTTCAACAAATAACTCTTCTTAATTACAGAGCGCACTGTTGAGAAGTGTTATATGTTGTATAATCTTTGATCTTCTATGACCTGCGTCGATTCTAGAAAAATAAATATTGTTAGCTGAAGCTTTGCATGGGTACTGTTACAAATGTAGAAGGTTCATTTGAGTCATAAAGTCGAAGGACAAACTAACTGAAGTGTCAGAGGGTCATGAAGTGGAGTCCGTAACTTTAAATGATAAGGACTTTAATTGTAGGAAAGGTAGGAACATGAACTGGACATACCTCTGCAGTAAAATCGCTAGCGAACAGGTTTAATTAATTAAAGGTAATTATAGTCCCCAGAACTGCACTGCTACCATTTTTTTTTTTTTGCTGCTAAAATCGTCCTGCTAGTTTTTTTTTTACAAGCTAACTAGTTATGATTCGCGTTGTCAGTTATTAAGCCACTTATTATAGACTGACTAGATTGACTATATGTGTATGGAACTGTTACTTTTTTAAGTAACGAACAAAGCAAGTCTTGTCTAGTCAGTGTGCGAACCTGTTGATATATGGTAAAAGTTTACTGATTGCAGTTCTAGGCACTATGAATTCGACTGTTCTAAGTTAATTGTGTCACTGAAAATATATTGAAAAAAAAATAACCAAGTAAGAAGTTAATTATCACTAATATTATGCTACTTACAGGAAAGTGTTAGCTGGTTAACTTACGGCAGAGATATGCCTCCAAAGGAACATGTACTAAACATTCGAACACTTCTCAGCTTAAATTAAACTAACCCCATTAAACTTTTTGAAACTATTACCTCCTTGCCGTAAAACAAACTCAATTACTTAAAGGTAAGTAGGACTCCATCACGTCAAGTGTTGGTGAACATTAAAAACTGATTTCTAGAAGTTAACAAACTATTAACATTAACATTCTACTTCTTTTCTGGAAAAGATGCTCTCAGATATTATATAGACGGTATAACATTAACTGAAACCCGTTCTTGTGATTTACCTACAGCACTGTTAACAGAAAATCTTAACAGCCCCTTGTAATTTATACAATTCAAACAACCATGATATAGACAGTGGGGACAGTGCCAACCTAGCTAGTTTGAATGAAAAATAACAAGAAGTACAAAGAGTAATTATACAGTTAGATCAAGATTCTTTATTTCTTATTCTTTATCTTTTTCCAGATTCATAAATCATTTTAACACAAGCTCTGCTAAGGCGGGGTAATATAGGCCCTAAAGCTTTTGACAGTGAATGACCGTATCTACAACTGATAAAAACCATATTAACAGCAACATGAAATGATATTTCTAAAGACAATATAACGATATTTCTGCAAATAAGTTCATACTTTTTTTGTTGTTTATTGATAGATACTTTAGTTATATTTTACCGGACAAGGAATATTCACATATTATATCGGTATGCCATGTGGCCTCTAAATGTGTCTTTGATTAAGGACCTGTGTTATACACATTATCCGGTATTTCTGTCAAATAGTTTCAATTTCTTTCAAGACGTTTAAGTAATACAGAGTGGACACAAAATGGCAAATAGTGTCAATTTGCTTCGAGCAGTTCAAAGATACAGACAGAGCATGGCATTTGGCCTGTAAATATGACCTTGATCTGAGCTAGCTCAAATCAAGCACATATTCTCATTATGGTAAACATTTCTTCAAAACAATTTCAATTTCCTTATAGCAGTGTAAGACAGTTCAGAGCGGGCACGTGATAACAGTATAGCATACGGCTTCTTAGTGTGACCTTGATCTGAGCCAGCCAAAAACCTCTGCTCTGCAAATTGTTTCATTATGGTTAACATTTTCGCCCAAAAAGTTTAAATTTCTTTCCAGCAGTTCAAGCACAGATCGCACAAGAAATTGCATGCAGACGGACGGGCGAAGAAGGCAAATAACCAACTTCTTCCCTTCGGGCGTATAAAAACTTCAAATCCCGCGTGACGGTTAGTTTACAGCCAAATCTTGTCTACGCGGCAAGAAGTAAAATTGCGGTTCCAGATGTGATAAATGATAAAACTGTTGTAATTATTCCTATGAAATTAATCGTCAGAAGCTAATCTTAAGCCTAAGCTTTCCGTGAAGACATTGCGATGTCTGTTATAAAGGAAATCGATGTCTAATTCTGTTTTATATTAGTCATCCCACATGTTAGCCGCATACTTCCTCGATAAACTAGTATTCTTCATTCAAAAGCCGAAGATATTTACAAAATTATTATTTAAAACAAACATTGTTTGTTTCAATTCGTCAACTCGTAGAATTTTCATAGCCGATTCTGTTCCGAGTTTTAAACTCTACCAGGAGTTATTTTCAAATACTAGCTATCGCTTGCACGCATGGATGTCAACAAGACAAAACCATTTTTGCAGTTGCTTCCAAAATCGAATCCAGACTAATTCAAAACGAAAAACAAAAAATAGTTTAATAGCTTGGTTTTATTTCTGTTTTTCCCCACAATACTTTATAATAAATAGTTTTCCTAATAAAAGTGACTCTGACTTCTGACATCTGAATGTCTTTTAGTCATTTTTTTTAATCTAAAAATGTTTGTAATATCACCTTAATCAGTTACTTTATTTGTTCTTGTCTTGCTTTGTTGCTTTCACGTTTTTCGTTTTTTTCCAGCACCTGTGAGTAAGAGTAAATCTTATATGCCAGTGCTTAAGAATTATAAGCTTAAGGGATAAAGTGCCCCGAAATTCCTAATGGATCGACTCTTAAACAAAAGAGCATTTCCTGGAAGTATGTCACTTGGTGGATGTTAAGTAACGTATAACACCTAAAATATCAATGCGACTAAACCATAATGTACTTTAAAAACATATTTGTGATTAATTTTTCTTAACCGTTTGTCTCCTTGGGACAATCTGTCAAAGAATTAAAAGGGCGTTCTTGGCGTACCTGTAAGTTTTTCGAACCATCGGAACATGAAACATGTCAGTTTGTGGATGTCTCCCTAAACATAATTCTTATGAAAGAACTTAAAAAGATAAGTGTCAAAACACCTAAAGATTTTGTGCCTTATTGGGTCTGTAAATAAGAGTAAAGAAACCACTTACAACTTCTTTATTACTCGTCTGTATTTCTTTCCGGACTGGCTGTCAATCAATGCAATAAAAGAACGTGACTGCATTCGACGCAAGACAAAACAATGAAAAAAAAAGGGTACAGAAACAGTCAGTTCCTCGGCCAGCTATGATAGACTGCACAGTCTAGAGACTGGGGTCGTTGATAAACCGACTGTATATATTTATGTTGAAACGGGTGCAAAAACTTTTTCCGAACTTACACTTGAGTTAATACTAGGAAAGTATACGGTACATATTTTTCTTTCGTTTGAATTTCTTCAACAGTTTAGGAAGACTGTACAAACATCGATTTTGGAGGGATCGTTTTAACACAAATCAAGCTAACTTAAATATAACATTGCCAAATATTATCTCTTCAACACGAAACGGATTGTCATTTAAATTTTTGTGAAATGTCAATATTAAATTCGAGCAGATATTTTTTATTAATGCAAAACTTTAGCCAAGAAAAATGATAGACTAAATCCTCGGGTTTAAGACTCAGGGACATAAAAACAGATCATTTTAGTATGCTGAGGTTTACTTTCCTTTTCTTGTTTCAGGTTCGTTAAAACGATCTCTCCTTTGTCAAAAGTTTTTGTTCTATGTTTTCCTCATTATTTGAAGAACAAATGATTGATTATAAAGCAGGTGCTATTGTAGCTGCAAGAAATTTTGATCTATAGTTTAACATTTAGCAACAATTTATGTAACGCTGCTTTCACTGCTAGCGGGAAAAATGTATGATTACAATTCTCTTTTTCAGTGCTTAGTTTATAGATATAAAAACACTACAAACTTGTCATTAAATTCAAATTAAGTTTTGACTTTATCCTTAAGAATTTCATCGTACTGGAGAAGTTTTTGAATTTACCATTTGCTTAACAATTGTGGTCGTTTTGAAGTAACGAACAAATTGAGACACTTCGAACGAGTTTATTTGGACAAAAACGCTTTCCAGTTGTTACAGGTCTTTGGTTTGATGTATGCTAGATATTGCTTCTAGTCTATCGATGTCAAAAACAAGCTTTTATATTTCGATAGTTTCATATTATTTCATCAATGTTGAATTGTATTCTAGTCGGTTTTCCAAATTAAAAATAAAAAGATATTAAAAAAAGAAAAATGGTTATTATTACTATTATTATTATTATTAAAGTTAAAAAACGTGGTTTGAAATAAATGGTTTCTGCAAAATTTTAATTGTATATGTACAGTTAAAGTCAAATTTATTGTGGCGGAATTAAAACATTTAAACTTTCAGGACCAAACTCAACAGTTCGTAGTTCATAATACCATATGCATATGAAACATATACAACATGCACACCCTCTAGAAAAAAATGAGTTAACTTATCAGTGGATACTTCCTAACACTTATATTCAGAAAAGACTAGATAATATAAATAAATGCAAATAGACCAGTAGCGTTAAGGTTAATGACATACTAAACAACCTTAATATTTTACCAATTTTTAAATACGTTTACTTCCAATACGATGTTCTGCAAAATAACAAATAAAGTTAAAATGTATCAAGAATTTATCTCCCAAGTACCTCGTTAGCACACTGCTGTGTTTCTTATAAATTCACTCTTAAGTCTTATATCTTCTTAATATGTTAAAACTTTTTATTTCCCAAATTAGTAAACACTCTTTTTAATCGTCAACATGCATTCCCTGTATTTATGTTCAAAGAAAAACAAAACAAAACAAAAAATATGAATGCAAATTCTTAGGAATTACAGACACTTCACTCTGAAATTTAGAGAAGTCTGAAGAAGTGCTATTTCAGTCCGTAAAGATAAAATTTCTGTTTATTGAAGCACAAATGAGGCATATCAAGGCTGGATCAAACAAAGTTTCCATGCCAGTTTCTAAAATAGGTTTATATCCCCCACACAAAAAAAGCAAAAAAAAACCCCAAAAAACTGGAAGACATAGTAAATAATACTTTGCAATACTTTTTAACTCCTAAATGTTTTAATAGAAGCATGCTGCTAGCTCAGAGCTACTGTTTGAGTCTCATTTTGTCTTATGTAATAGTATATATTTGGTATAATTGATAGACAAAACACACACAAAAAAACGTTCATACAATGATTTTGAAAATATATCTTTCGATATTTTTTTGTTTTGTTCAGGAGAAAAAAAAATATTCTTAAAGAGTTGTTGGTTCAGAATGTATCGACAATTTGTTCTTTCTGCAATATGTTCAAGATGACTTATCTTAATGACTTTCGTCCGTAGCCAAAGGTACATCAGAAAAAGACCACACGTAATGTATGTGTTATATTCGAATTCATGCCCGTTGGGTCAGCATTAATATAGAAAACCAACACTAGACCCCAGAGCCAAAATACCAGTTTTTCTGTGTGTTTAATTGATACATACAAAGGTAGGTGTGAACTCGAACATAACAATTAACAATTCCAGTATCTATTCTGTGAACAACCTCGCCAAGACTCTGGTTTACACAAGCTAGTGCCAAATAACAGATAACTGCATAAGCATTCAACAACTGTTTTATCTAGTTTATGATATCTTAACTTCTACATATTCCATCAAATTTTACACAAAGGCAAATATAATTTGCTTGTACTAGTAACTAAACATCTTACAATAAATAGTGTCAATCCTAACTGTAAGATTTCAATTTTCACTGCTATAAATGTGTTAAAACATTTGGAACAACATCTATGCTGTCCGATAGAACTGATGGCTTATTTATAATCGAACTCGATTGAAACAAAGTCTTTGTGAAATACACCATTATAGTAAAGGTTAAGTGGGTCAGACTAGCTCTTATCAAGTTGTCAAAATAACACCAGTTGCACAGTTTGGACAAGGTCGTTTAACTGATGTTTGCAGTTTAACGTGTAATATAATGTTAAAACAGATTACACACAACTGGCCAGAAAAGAAAAAAAAAGTCCTTTTTTGTGATATTGAAAAACTTATTATAATCATACCTTGAATTCTTCAACTACATTTACATGAACGGCTGAAAACCATAAATTTCTTTTGTGAGTCTTTTCATTACTTTTATGCCACTTAAAAAGAACAAGAACATCTCAGATCTTTTATATCTTCAAATTCATTTTTCTCTCTCTTCAATGCACTGCATCACAAGCGTTTATCTAGTCAGCTATTTGGCACAACAGTGCAGATACGATATTTATTTCTCCCTCTTGTTTCACACTAAAAGTTAATGACTTATATTTGCTTTCAGAGACTTATGAAATGCTTAACTACAAGATTTCTAAAATAACTCTGGAGAAAACGCTTGAAATTAAAGATGAAGCATAAAAGAAGTGTATAAATACCAACTTTCATCAAGTAAGAAAGTACGCATACAGAACCCTTCTTAAAATGAAACAATGCATACATTTTTCTGATCTTTGAAAAAAAAACTGCGTAACACTATGAATTTTTACATGACATTAAATAGAAAACAATGATAAAAATTCAGCTACAATAAAAGAAGAAAACTCAGACTAGCAAATTTTTTACTAAGCTATCTGTTGTCTAGTCTTTGTTTTCTTCGCGAAGTTGTCTCGTATGGATTGGCGGCGTCAGGGTCATTTTTTACAATGCAGTTGTTGTTATGTAGAGATAAATTAATGTTTAATATTAATCGCTATATCAATTAGCAAACTTCTTTTAAAATTAAAACAAATTATCAACTGCCGTTTAGAAAGAACGTGGCATGGTTGAATTAAAAGGTATACCATTTAAACAAAGTCCTAATTCACTGAGCACTTTTTTTTACAAGCGACTTACTGTAATGAAACACATAAAAAGTTTTTGCACGTCCACCTTTTGAATGGGTTTTTTACTACTTTTGAACATTAACGAAAACTTCTTTATCCATTAATGAGTGTGTCTATATAAATTATAATCTTACTGTTCAAACTGAGAAAACTGTGAGAAAACACCTACGTGTTTCCCGTATTCGAGTCTATATAAAATGAGAAAAAATGAGATGAGATAAGATACTTTTATTGGAGTCTGATCAACGTACCAAATTACAGTTCAGCAACAACATATATTGCAAATGCATTGGCAAACAATTGAACTACGTGAGACTAGCTATAAGAGAACAGTAAGTATCCAAAGCCAGAATCTTTACCAATAACCATAAAAAAGTTTGATATGATTTTAAGACTTCCGGCTGAAAGGAAATAGTATCGGTACAGACAGATTTAATTTACTGAGACCTTGAACTGTAGATATAAGTATGTTCTTGCTGCTTAAATCAAATGTTGGCATAGTTTCTGTTTCCATCAACATGAAAACATGCAATTTACAATAGCAGCTTTTAGTTAGTGCACACTTCAGTACAACGTATTATGTCAGTAAGATTTAAAATATAAGTGTTGACAACATTGAAATTAGAATGCTTAAGCAGGTTTCGGCTTTCCCGTACACAAGATTATTATTTATGAAAAAAAAACTTTTCTCTTATCTGGCAGATGAACCTGATCAATGGACTGTGGTATAAAACATGCTTTTCGTCTTCTACACTATCTGGAAGTTCTACAACCAACACTATTCTGAAATCTGCTCGTCTCCATCCTAAGAGATGCTACACTTTCTTGTGACAGTAGAGCGACTGTAAACTGTAAAATTATTTTTAGATAGTTTTTAGTTGCCGAATTAAGTTTTAAAACTAGTCGATAGTTTCTCATTGTTTTGTAGTAGTTTCATTTTTTTTCATTTTGAAAAAAACAAACATTTTGTTACCTTTACGTTTTTAGATTTTAGATAGATATGTAGGTGTAGTCGACCTTTGTCCATATACATCACCAGTAAATACTGTATAAAGCTGTATATAAGAGTCCCCACGACTTTGTGGTTAATTTGTATCAAAGGGTTTCTCGATGGGTCTGCAAAAGATCTTCATTTGGTTACCAAAAAGACGGAATCAAAATATTTAAGAGATTTATAAAGGCTAATAAAAACAACTATGTGATTACAAGAAAAAAGTGGTATTTGATTTATAAATTAACACTAGATTGTACTTCCAATATACGTCTCATCAGGGAGGCCATAGTTTTTATTTTAAAGAACTTTTAACCGCAGAATTACCAGCATAGTGCTTTACCACTAGATCATGTATCCTGTCTTACATATAAGGATTAGTTTTGTAGTTCTGTCATTTAACCGCAGAATTACCAGCATAGTGCTTTACCACTAGATCATGTATATTGTCTTACATATAAGGATTAGTTATGTAGTTCTGTCATTTAACCGCAGAATTACCAGCATAGTGCTTTACCACTAGATCATGTATCCTGTCTTACATATTAGGATTAGTTTTGTAGTTCTGTCATTTAGAGTGCGAAGAATATCTTTGTTGTAAAACTGTATTGTCAGTAGTTTGTGCAAATTATTTAACTTGTAAACCATCTCTCTGCTGAGTACTAGATTTAAAATGTGGTTTCTCTTCAAATTCCCTGAGATTCATTTTTTGTCATTCCAACCCATGTGTTAAAGTGGTACTCTCAACGTTATTAATCAAATACTTCATGGAACCGTGAAGTGGTAGATTTTAAAAATTAAGCATTTAATGAAGACTAGATGAATACAAGAAGCGGACATACTTTATTTACAATGATGTGTTTATGATTTTTGTTGCTTTTGTGAAGTGTTTCTAGTCGTTAATCTCACCAATAAAATAGGTTTTCTTTCGAATATAAATATTTTTTTTACATAGTCATGGTCTCATTTTTGCAATACTGATAAGAACTTTCACCTATCGATAAAGCATTTGCACTTAGCAAAAGTGTGTTAAGTAACAAGTGCCCATATTTATGTAACTTAAACTTACCTAGATGGATTTTGTTTTAGATATGGTTTTCACTTGAATTTAAAAAAAGGATGTTTTTTGCTCATTTTTTGTAATGTAATCTAAAGTATCCATGAAACATTAAATTAACAGTCATATGTCATTTGTCTTATGTCGCAGTTAACAAATGCAAGGCAAACATCAAACAAACTAAAACTTTGACTACTTGTTTTAACATTAGATAGTTTGGGAAACAGCATATCTTTTACAAAAATAACAATACCATTTATTCATTCTACTGACAAATAATTGCCTGGAAAACCTTTTAAATGAACAGAAACATCAGTCAAATTGCACCTGCTCACGTGGTTATTCACATTATAAAAACAAAGGCTATTTCATGAAATTTATTCACATGTCGAAAGCTCCTATTAATCTTCTGCAACTTTCACTTTAATGTGAAAATATGCAAATGATCAACTTATTCTTGGTCAATGTTATTAACTGTTAATGACAATCTTAATAGTAAAATAAATAGTCTGCAGCTAGCTAGATACCTGTAAGCATCCATTTGATTAAAATACGAGAAACCATACATGTTACTTCACATTTTCTCAGAAATATTGCAGGGCATTCATTTAATGATAATATATTTATTCAACGAATGAAAATATTGCTTTTTCTATAGATTTTTCTGCTTCGCTTGTCAATAGGTTTAATAGCTATGAAATGCTTACTCTGACATATAAACTTGCTTTAAGTACGTGTTTACCAATAAGTATTTTAGTCCTAACACACTTCTGGTATATTTATTATAAGTATCTGCTTTTTTATGTCAAGAGGAATAATACCAAATGACAAAAGACGTTTATATTTTCATAACATTAAGTAGGCAGTCTTTGCTTTAACTCGATAAAAAATTATATAGAGGATATTTGTTCGTTTTGGTGTAAGATCTAAATTTATTTCATCGAGTGATGGCAAGGATTTATATTTTCACGAGTGGCGCAGCTATGTTTTACCTATCCAAGTGTTCCCCGTCTGGTGCCCCACTTCCCTTCTTCTTCTTCACGTGCTAACACATGTATATTTCGTAATAAAAATAGTTCCAGATAAACTCTCATTTTTAATATATAATTCACTAGACAGGGTCTTATTCATTTATTATTTTATGTCAAACAGAAAAAAGAAATTGTTTTGTAAATTTATTTAGAGTAAACAACAGTTTTAGGCTGATAAAGCTATTGAATTACTGCGCGTGAATCGAAGTCAGCTCAGTTCAATCCACCATTTTTTTTCATTCACAACGTGTGTGGGAATTATAAACAAAACTAGGATTTAAATCAAACTAGTGAACGAACATCATAACAGGTATATTATTTGCCTAATTCATATTAATTAGAATCAGTGTCACTGTCAGGTAGCATCCTGATACGTTTGTATGGCCTAATTATCGGCGAACACGGATCAACGGCTGCAGACAACTCAAGTTGTACTTTTGTACATGTATATGGGGTTCATTGAAGGGAAAAAAGTAGTTCCGTAGCAGTGAAATTATCAAAATGATAATTTCACTGTTTGAAACAGTGAGATTATCAGGATTTAATCTACTGATATATTTCAATTGAAGTGAAAACGTTATAGGATATGACTAGACCCTTAATATTAAAACAAGAATAGAATCAAGGATACAAAATTAGCAAATGTACAAAAAATTGACTGTGTCTAGCCATTTCAGTACGTCTTCTGCTGAATCAATTCCCGATGAGAGTAGATCAGCACTATATGCAGTGTTTTTCACTCTTTTGTCGAGACAGAATGGAAATTAGTCTGCATTGTCTGACAGTAATTCTAAAAACAACGGCATTTTGTGAATAATTTGTATTCTTCTCTCGTGCACTTCAGTTTACTATGTTTCAGACAAAATACTTACAGAGCCAAGACGTTTGCACTACTTATGCAATAAATTTTCTATGAGTCATGATAGTTGAAAAGTGCAATGCCTCAGTGTTGGATGCACTATTAATTTCATTCATGCAGCCAATTGATTATTTGATACACAAATATGTTATTCAAGGTTATAATTGGTGAAACTTATAAACAAGATTTGTTTTTCAAAAGAAATTATGTGTCTCCCACCACCCGACGCCATCATATGTAATGGGAAGTGGTAAAGAGGCTTGGAAGAGATCACGCATCTTAAGTGTAGTTGGAATGCAACCCGAAGCATGTGAAATATTAAACAAATGTGTGAAGTTTGGCCTAATTTCCCCATATTTGTCACAAGTTGTCCGGACAAAGCGACATAAAAGGCAGTTATTCGGCTGAAAATCAACGAATCGGAAGATAGCAAATACATACAATCAAGGCTCTGCACTGAACATATTTGTAAAATTTAGCTGAAATCCACCCGCTGGTGTCAGAGGAGTTGTCCAACAGACAAAAAGATAGCACAAAATCATAATAAAAATATAAATAAATAATCCCCGTGTTTATGGTGGTCAACTACTTCTAGTGCAATTTGCATATAGACCGTAAGATCAAACTTCGTAGTTGTTTCACAGTCAACATTTCAAAACTAAAAAAGTAAAAAAAAAAAACTTAATATAAAAAGAATTTCTCATAAAAAAATACAAATGTGTTCGAATTACATGTAAGCCGGAGAATATGAAATCGCCACATAATAATTTGAAAATGTTATTGCTTAATATTTTACGTATAGGCAATGTCAAATAAATCGATAAGATTATTTATCTGGTGTCATTCTCTGCCGACGGCTATTTGGCGTAATATTATGTGGAATGAACATTTCGCCAAGACAATCTTAGACAGTAAGTCAAGATGAGTCATGCAGCACGCTGACTCAGACATTGATTTCCTATTTGGTAGACTCTTTCATATCTACAAGTTAAGCAAATATGACAGCTTATGATAAATGTTTATCAAAATGTCACTTCGACCTAAACTTCTTTGTGCTGTTCCTTTACTAGCATAGTACAGTTTTGTAGGCTTCTTAATAAAAATTTTGATAAAAACAGAAAAGTTTCTGTCAAACTCATGGAGAATAGAACAAAATGTGGGTGAACTTACACTATCACATTAAAACAGAATTAAATCAATACTGAAATAAATAAATTGGATTTTATGCAATATAATACTATCTACTTGTAATATTTTTCTTTTCAACGGTGAGTCAATACTGCAAATGAGTGTTTAAGCAAATTCGAATCAGAGACTGACTATATTACCAACGTTAAAAAAGGATATTTTTATACTCTTAAAATATTACGATAAATCGATGTGAAACTTTTATTTTCTTTCGTTTGGAATGGATGCAACTGTGTCCTTTAACGCTATTTTGATATTTAATCCTGCAAATTATTACAGTCAAACAACTGCATGCGTGTTGATTCTTCTTCAGTAATGCACAAGTTATATATGACAGAAAATTATGAATAAGTTATAACACGATGATTATTAACTGATCTCTGTAAGAAACAAGACATATTATCAGAGCAGTATGTTCTGGTACATTATTCGTTCTATTGGTGCGATATGCTGGGGGTTTCTAGTTCGATTCTTATTTTATATTAGATCTAGTACAGTGAAATTAATATCATTTACTATTCTGTCTCCTAATACGTATGGCGACAACAATCCTGACTGCCGTTACTAAGCACTGTTGGTGTATTTTTTTAATTCGGAAATATTTGTTGTAATGCAAGTGTACAAATATTTGGCGAAAAACTGTATATCAATCTTCTTCAAGACATATAAAAATATACATTTTGTTATACAATATTTAAATCGAGAAGTCTTTTTAGTGAACATATAATCCATATGTGGAAACGCCTATTAAACATTAAGTAGAACAAATACAAATGAACTTAAATATCGCCTTTTAAACTCTGTAACAATACACTCTTTTGTTTGTTAACAAGCTTCCCTTTGTTTTTGAAGTACAAGAAAAGTATATATTTTATAGACATGGTCAAAGGAATTCCAGTGTGTCTCATCAACTCATAAAGTGTGTAAGTAACTTTTAACTTTTGTTAACGTTCAACCTTTATTTTATTTTATTTATTTATTTATTTATTTTTGTGGGGGGGGGGGGTTATTCTTGATGTTTACTTTTTATTTTTTGAAAATTTTCAGAACGCTACTGAAACTAGGGATTTTATTCATTCCTGTATACCTTAGAGGAATAAGGATAAAGATTTAGCAAATGTAAGGCCGATAAACGACGCCGTATCTAATTTAAGCTGTGTGAATTGTATTTCATGATATACCACATAGCTTTATTATTTAAAAAAATGCATGACAACAGTCTTAAACACGTTAATCACACATATTTGCGGCAACTACTCACAATTTGAATCAGGGGCGTATAAATGATTAACGTTTCTAAGTCACAACGATTTTAATGGATAAGGTAAGGCGGTTTGATCGCCGTTTTATTTTTACGTTTCCATTAAAAAAATCTTTATGTCTTGATATGTGCCATATCTATGGTGCAGTTTAGTCTTAGATTTTCATAGAAGTTCCTGGAAGCGATAAAAACCAGTGATTCGGTACAAAACTAATTGTGCTCATAACGTTAATATTATGTAATTCCTGAATATCTCTCTAGGTTTAACTGTACAAATAGAAAAGTCAGACTGTGCACACCTACATATATTAAGATTGTCATAAAAGCTTATTACATAGTAGTCAAAGTGTGCCAAGCACTAAGAAAATCTATTAAGTACACGTCCTAGCTGCAATATTGAGTAGTTTTATATAAATCCATTTTTATGTCTTGAATGCTAAGGATAAGTTTTGTGTTTGATGTTATTTTTTGCCTTCTTTGAATACGAACCAGGTAAAAGGTATTTTTACCTTTGCCGTAAGCTGATGGGGCAAACTAGTATGGGTTTGACATCACGTATTATTTCAACTGCTGTTTATCTCAAGACGTTGTTACATGTTTAATTTAGCAATGTACAAAGCTTCTGGAAGCAGACTGGTCGTGCTAAATTTACATGTTTCACCTCATTTCAGTGATTTTCAGTTGTATTTAGGCCAATGCTCCACAAAGTATATGTATCGGACAGCACAGACACATTATGACGGACAATTCGTCAATCAGAATGAATCTATCAGGCACTGCTCCTCAAGTCTAAAGTGAGCATTTAGAATCTCATCAATATACCGCTCTATATTTGAGCAGTGACTTAAATGTCCCAAGCAGATTAGTAAAACCCCGTTCAGTTAAGTCATAAAAATTATAGTGTAATAGGAAAAATTAATTTCAAACAAGTTCAATTATTTTCTGACGCATTTTCGCAAAAATGTTAAGTACAATACCCAAAATATCATATGCCTTTCAACTGTTTTTTAATTTTAAGATTATACACTGACAATAATAAGGAAGGTTTTCATCTAAAGATGTAAAAGACAAAAGGCTGTCTGAATTCATGTTTATTGAACTTTTTTGTACATTTTAGTTGCATTGATTGTCCGAATCGATTTCAGTTCGCAGGTTTAAACATAATTCAGTTCAAAGGCAAAAGACAGTTCCGAAATAAAATAAATAAATGATGCAGTTTGAAATCAGATAAATTTTTATAAAGACAGTATGTAAAAAAACTGAATCTGACTTTTTGCTTATATTTTTTCCTAAGTATCTTTTCAAATGAACTAGATTGCCGTTTTAAGGCCGTTTTCAAAATGACCATATAACAATAATAATTCAAAATGACAATTAAAATAAGTATTCAGAATGACCATACAAAAATAAGTAACGAATATGACATTCAAACTGAGCATATAAAATGAGCATATAAAAATCAGTAACGAATATGACATTCAAAATGAGCATATAAAAATAAGTTACGAAGATGACATTCAAAATGAGCATGTAGAAATAAGTAACGAAGATGACATTCAAAATGAGCATATAAACATAAGTAACGAATATAACATTTTAAAGCAAACGAACAAAAGATGTTAGAGATTAGAAACAGTAAAAAAATACTTCTTTAATTTGGAAAGGTTCAATTTGTTATGGCGAATGTATTCGATAAACTTGTCTTCATTCCACCATTTTTTTATATTTATTTTCACGTAAAACTGCAAGACCTTTTGACGTTCTTTCTTAACGATTAATACCTTCATGATTAATTAACGGAAGAGAAATTTGCTAATGGGGAAAAATAAATCATAATCATTATATATGTGAAGTATATAAAATAAAAGCAAATCTGTAGATAGTATTTCGCAAGAATTAAGACGAAATGGCTGGTACAATTTTATCTCAGCATCGAAGGAGCATCAGCGATGCGACGGATACTTTTATAGAAAGTGTCAAGTTATGGCTAATTCTGTAACTTGAATGAGAGAGGAGCTTTTAGCAACTTGTCAAAACTGACGCCGGTCGCCCATTTTTAGCAGTATCTATGACTTGATATATGTTCTGTGGTAAGCAATGAACAAGAATGATGAATATTCACAACAAGACATATTTCTGGAAATCAAGGTAATCAGTTTATATTTTACAAGAATATAATAAACATAAAGAATGTAAGTCTTTTCTTCTCGGCTAATTTATGACTAAAATACATAAGATCTATAGAGATTTTATTTTAATGGCATGTATCTTTCTTACTTAAATGCAATGTGCTGCCTAAATTTATCTCGTAGGTTAGTTTAATTTAGGCCTTTACTTCAAACTCCGAAGTTAACAGAAACGTTTAAAAACGTTTAAAAATGAAAGTTACAAACATCTGATATACTTACTAAGGTATAATGAAAACAAAAATAAAGCCAGTAACAACATCTTTTCTCGAATGAAATTGGTCTACAATGTTTTTGTGTCTCTCAATTGTCTAGTTGTTCTTCGCAATGTGGTCTCTAATGGATTGGCGGCGTTACGCCTCAAGAAACTTGGTGTCAATTTGACAAGTCTAAAGCCGTTTACATCTCCTTGGTGAATTATTATTCACTACGTTAGAAAGTCTCAAATGTCTTATTGTTTTGTCTAATATGACCTTGATCATTAACAGTCATTACATGGGATGGGTATATCATCATAAAAACATTAACACAATTATTCAGCAAAACCATACTATTGATGTGAACGCCAATAATTGTGATAAAAGAGTGATGACTGACTATAAACAGAACTTTGAAGCAGTTTTAGCTTCAGAGATTTTACATGTTTAAAAATGCTGACTTTGAATATTTGAGTGAACGCCAATCATTGAGTTAAAATGTGATGATTAAGTAAAAACTGACCTCTGAAGATATAACCTTCACAAAAAAGCAATTTTCAGTATTACATTTTAGGCCCCTGTAGGGTGACCCCGTTTATTACGAAAACTGATATCACATATACAAGATAATATACAAATGACACATATACAAGGACGTACACACAAAACCAGACCAATACTACAGTCATCCGTAATAAAATATAAATATAATATAATAATACAAACAGTTCTGGAAGCTACAATGAAATAGTAGTAGATATTAAATATTTTGCAATCTGAAACCCGGAATGTAGTTATAATAGGAAGTTAATAGGAAGTTATATAAATATAAAATGATATGTAAGTACTTGGAACTGATTGTGCGCAATTTTAACCCAAAAATGATATAGCTGTATATTGTCTGGAATAAACGATCGACGATTATAACACTCATTTTTTCTCAGACATTTATTACTAAGACCCACGTGTAGGTCATCTTAACACGAAACAAAACAGCTTGGTTGTCAATATCGCTCGTTTTATAGATAAAATCATTTTGTTAAAGAGCTATGGTAAAATTAACATTTTCACATGTAATTTTACAGACAATATTTCAAGTTGAACGTATCTATATACTTAGCACTTATTTCTATTATCATTAAGTATTTTAGAAGTGTTCAAAACGTAAAAGTCTCTTTACATTTTTACATAGAAGAACAACCTTTTCTCTTAAGTGTCATTATATAGAAGTACTTACACACTATACAAAAATACAAAAAATAAATAAAATTTGCTATATGCATGTTTCTTTTGCATAATATTAAAGGCATTAGGCTACCAGTATTTGAAATACTGAAAAAATATACCGCATTATGCCATGTTATATGGAATTCGGAAAAATTAAAAAATGTTTGTATTTGTAAAGATTAATATATGTCCTGAGAATGTTACTCATATATCACTGATGAACTTTCATACAATGACCAACGTCTATTAAACTTTTTCCAATCACATCTCTATTATTCTTTTTTTTTTCAGTACTTAAATGCGATAGCAACAATTTCTTTAACTGTATATTTAGTATTTATCCCGGTATCTACAACTGAAGCTGTATTATCTGTAAGTAAAATAAAGTTTAATGCTATATCAGCCCTGTCGCTTTTTGTTATGCCGAACAGAATTTTTCCCTTTGAAAAATCTGGTTTCACTACATGTGGGCATTTACATTTAATCCATCTATTAACGGACAAGCAAAACGTTTTAACAATTTTACAGTCATAGAAGAGATGGACGAGAGTTCCATCAGAATACTTACAGAATGTGCACCGTTTGTCATCATTTACTCCAATCTAATTTTTTAAAGTATTCGTTGCAACTATTCTGTGCGTCAGTTTAAATTTGAAAATCTTAAAGTTAGTATCTTTGATCATTTTTTGTGTTTATTTGTAGATTTGTCGCTCGGTTGCCCATTTTCCTTCGGATATCGGAACTTTATGATTCCTACTAAGATTTGCATAAATATGTTTACAGTCCTTGTTATCATGGGTTATAATTTTAATTGTGTTTGGATTAAAAGGCCTTGTTAGATTAGAGGTATCTTGTTGAATATATAGCTTTGTACGAGCATAAGACAAAACCTTTATTAGACCATTATAATCTAAAAAAATAATTTGCACTTGTAAAACGTTTTTACATAACCAAAATAAAAAAAAATCGACATAACTCATTTATCAGTTCTGATACAAAAATAAATATGTTTTGTTATTAAACTATTGTATTGTACTGTTCTGCCTCCGACCTTCACTAGTGGATAATACCAGACTGCTAAAGGTAGAAATTCATTCCATGTTTCACATTTTATCTTCATGCATAATTTATACCAGGCCAGAAAAAACGTCTTTCTAGAAAGGATAATGAACACTTTGTCAGCAATTCAGGATGTAATCTGGTCCATTCTTACAAAAATTGGAAAGATTGAGATTTATGATATGATTTACAACATTCATACATTTTTTGTTTTATTTCAATAATCGTCGTAACCAAGTTAGTTTTAATGAAGGAATGAAGATCTTTTTTATGTCCACTACATTTAGTACTGTATAGTTATGATATCACGTTTGACTTTATCAGTTGAATTATTCCAAAGAAATTTTAAATAATAAAAATTCCAGTTGTTTCATAATATTATCAGGTGGATTAGGAAGGGCTATTATCAAGTGGTTGATTTTTGATGGAGCAAGTGTTTTAATGACAGTTATTTTCCATAGGGTGATAAGATTCATTCTGACCATTGCAGTAACAATTCTGTTATTTCGCCATTTTTTTTCTTGGTAATTTATTTAACCATTTCTTGAAGATTTAGAGAATATTTTATCCCTTACACAGTAATAGAGCCCCTTTCCCAACAGAGATTTTCTTCTGTTGAAAGATCAACCTTACTTTCTTTCATACTACCAAACCATAATATCTTAGTTTTTTTTTTCTATATTAACACGAAGGTCGAAGGCATCTGCATAGAATTTTAAAACAATAAGAGCATTTTTAAGTAATTATTCGGTCGCATCTAACGTTAAATATGTGTCGTCTGCATATTGGAAGATAAGATGTTCAGTTTTGGCTTACAGTAATGCTTTTGATCTTTTTTGTTTTTCTAACCATTAAAGCTAAGATCTCTGCATTTGGTATAAAGATACGGGGGAGAGTGGATCACCTTGCCTGCATCCTCTTTTCATTTGGAACCATTTCGAAATTTGACCGTTAACCTTGACACATGAACTTATTTTTTATAGAAAGCATTTTCCACTTGGATTGATTCACTAAAGTTAATAAAATTCAAAGTTTTCGAAATAAAAGACCACGATAATGAATCAAACGCCTTTTAAAAATCAATTAACAGGAGTATTTTTGTATGTAAAATGGAGCAAGTCATAGAGAATCCTAGTATTTTCTGCAATAAATCTTCCTGATATGAAGCCTGTTTGGTTTTCATAAATCACATATGGTAATACTGGTAATACACGCTGATGATAATTTATAAGACACATTCAAAAGTGAGATAGGACGCCAGATTTTTATCAGTTGTTTATCTTTATCACCCTTAGGAATGCAAGTTAAAAGTCCTTCTTTTAGGGTAATGTATAGTTTCTCATTAAAATAACTATAGTTTATTGATGTAATAAAAAATCACCAATATCTTAAAGAAATGAAAAATTCAAACGTAAAATCATCGGAACCAGGGCTTTTGATATTCTTCATTTTTGAAAGAGCAAAAGTGGCTTCGTCTTTAGTGATAGTGCCTTGTATTTTTTTATTTTGTTCATTTGTTAAATTACGTATATCACTCAAAATTCAAACATTCGTTTAGTTTAATATCCAACACTCCCCTATTTGTGTATAAATTTGTGTAATTGATTTTAACTTCTTTAGTGATTTGTACCTGAGATTTCGCTTTTGTATCATCGTTTTTATTAGGTTAGGCATAAATTGACTTATGAAGTTTCGATGTTTTCTTGAGCACTAAAATATCTTCTTGGGTTTTCAACTTGGTCAAGCCAAATAGCTCTAGATCTCTCTGTTAACCCTTCTGATTTTTTTCTCTGATATTTTTCAGTTCGAATTGAATTGTTGAAATAATATCTTGATTTAATTCATTGTTTTTAAATTCATTTAACTCCTAAATAGCTTTTTTTCTTTGTTATTATATTGTTATTTTTTTAACTTAAGTATGATATACTTTTTTCCCAATGTCCTTTAATAAAGTTTCAAAGAATAATCGGTCCTTTATTTTCATCTTCAAATCTTTGTCACCGATGTTATCTTGATTTTGGTTCTGCATAAAGATTTTTGATGTATTTTATTATTATTTTTTCTTCAGCATATGTTGAATCCTTTAAAAGTGAATTATTGAATTTCCAAAATAGTTTCTTTTTTGTTTGATTAACACCTTTTAGAGTTAAAGATACAATAGAATGATCGCTCTTATAACCGTATTTAATTCTAGTATAAATTTGTAAAAAGTCTTTCTGAGATTGGAAAGAAGTCAAGTCTGGCTTGTTTGCTTCGTTCTCCAGGTATATCTTTCAGTTTCCATGTGGAATTCTCGCCATTTATCAATTAGATCGAATTCTGAACATAAGTCTGTTATTTTTTCTCTTGCATTCGGGTTATTTATGTTTATATATATTTTGTATCTTTGTCCCGATTTAATACTAAATTTCCCTCAGCATTTGTAAAATGCGTATACTAATTACAGTATATTCCGTATTTCTTTTGTTTTAGAAAATCAAAATCGTCTTTCCTATACCTTGACAATTAAAAGTTGCAATTGTTATGTTCTCATCCATTTTCATTGACATTAACGAGAAGAAAAAAATAAGAATCTTTCTTGTGCAGAGATACTATTGACAGATAAGCAGTGTAAACATGACAGGTAGCATAACACCATACAAAATTCACAAAAAAAACATTGACAAATTGCTTAACCATACAAAACACAGTGACGTGAACAACACCAACAACTCAACTAATCAAACTAATAACAATAACATACATACAAACATCTACAAAACTTCCGGTTTACCATCTTGACCAAAAAAAGTCAATGTATAAGCTATAGAGAGAATAAGATGCAAATATATCGTGGTTTATCAATAGCAAACTATTGTTGTTCCTAAAAATAGATAGTGATAGACTTTAATCACTTTGAGATTAAGGCTGCAAAAAAGTAAAGCAATCTCTTAATGTAGTTATAAAATAATTTATATATTTCTATTATCATTTTTCTTTTAAACTAAATAAAACTGTTGTGAATGTGATGTTTACATATATACCAATTTCATGTAATACATAAGTATTAATTAATACATTTAATACTAGTGTATATCGATACCTCGTGTGAACAAATACAGACGCACGCATTTCTCGCACTACCCATTCATTAAATTTTATATACCGAGCGTGGTAGTTGAAATAAATCACCAGAGGCTTGCTAAACACGCTTCTTTGAAAAAAGATGAACATTAATTCGTGAATTTCATTTATATGAAAAAAAGAAAGAAATGTATTCACTGTGACAAGAAAAAAAGATTACGTACTCTGTACTGAGGCATGAATAACTGTTTAATTAAATGTGTGTCCCTGTCATTGCTATTGTGTACTGTGTTTCTCTACTACTGGATATTTACATTTTGTCAGGAAGTTTTACGTGATTCTTACCAAATCAATCAATTTATTGGAATTAATTTTCCAATGATTATGTTTGGGTTAAATGCAACAAAATGTTTATTGATTAAATGTGTTCATTAAATGTCAGGAATTATTTACTATTCACAAACAAATGATAATTCAAAAAAGAAGATACACGGGTTATGCTTGAGCAACAACAGGTAAAAGTGACGTAGCTGTACAATCTACCAATCAATGATCAAATGTGGGAATCTTGAATCACTGGACACTACAGGTATGTGTTTTATTGGTTCTCATTTGACATTCAATATTATTGTAGTCGCATTTAATCATTTAATCACTTTTCCCGCCATATTCTTTATTTCAGAACATTAAAATTTTCAGAGAGAAAAAAATGTATATTCAGGTTTATCAGTAAGGGTATTGTTATGTACTTTAAACATTATTTAATCAGGTATGTATACAACACAATTAAGAGATACAGTAGTATAAGTTTTATACAAATTAAATACCAAAACACTTTCGTATAAAATATAAAAAATATAAGTATATATAAGTTAATGAATTTTTATATTACCAGGTATGGAGAAACTACCTTGATTTGATTTTTGTATTGCTCATACTTATGTATTTTTAACATTGATATATTTAACATCCTAAAACTACTTTACTTTATTTATGCACTTATTTAGAATTACTTCAGAAGCCACATTAGTCATTCCAGTTCATATTAGGAATCACTTGTCCTCCTCACTTGGCTTGTTTTCCATGGTTCATAGTTTGTTTTCCTTGTTGGTAGTATCACTTTATTATTTAGCTCTAGTACTTTTGTTTCAGTTTTTCTTCTCCATTTCTGAACTTGTAATTTTCTTGCATTAAATTGTGTCTTTGAGCTTTCAGTGTATGTGGTAAGTCAAGATGTATGTGGAAGCCCTTTTTAGAACACCAGAGTAGACTGGACTCATTACTAAATCCCTTTATATATCTGTACAAACCTGACAATAATTGGTTTGGGCGAGATCCATGAAAAGGTAACCGTATGCATGAGTAATGTTCATGTCATTAACAACTTCCTTTCAGAGACTTACTTCCTTCCTGAAAAAAGCAACTTTAAAAATGTTTTTTTTTCATCTTTCTCTTGAATGCCATACAATAAAAGATTGTATTTTCTTCTGTGTCTATCAAGTTTTTTTTCTCTTTAAGCTCTTGCATTTTTCTATGAACTCTTTTTCTTCTTCCCTATAAGAATGCTTTATCACCGTTTGTTTTCTGTCTAACTCACTGTTCTGATATTGAAGCTTCTTTTCAAATTCTTGTTGCTTTTTTTCTAACATGTCTGCTTGAAAGGATATGCTTTCTTTAACTTCTTGTACTGTTCTTTTTAATTTTTTTATGTCTTCAGCATTTTCATCTATTTTTTCTGTTAGATTTTTGTTCCGGCTAAGTTACTCTCAATTTACCTTTATCAGTTTTTTGCTTTGATATCTTCTAGCTGACTTTTAATTGTTTTATTGTTTCCCTGTATTTCGTTCATTTTTTTCAGGACCTTTCCTTTATATCATAACTTGTTGCAAGTGTTGGATTTGTTGTTTGTATAGGGGTCACATAGGAATCATTGGTTAATGTCATATTAATGGTAATAGTAGTAATTAATTATTTGGTAATAGTAGGTTGTGTCTTATCAAGGCTAAGGTGTGTTTCTTTCTGCTTGCTTGATCTTATAGGTTTTGGTGATATATCTTTGCTGGGTGTTTGTACTTATTTTTGATAAATGTCTTGCACCTTGGCCTGTGTTTACTTTTTAGGAGTTTTTTTCTTTGCTAACTCATTGTTAATAGGTCCTAAAGAATTGTTAAAACTGCTACGCTTTTGTGTTTCGTGCACGGATATTGCGGTCTATCGAATCATATGAGTTTTCTTAACTGTATATTGTTTATCACATATATCAAGTGGAAGGGGTTACACCCATCGTTGCTGTTTATTGTTATTGAGTTGCTGTCTTTCACTTACAAATCTTATTGATTCTATTAACTCAATTTTTTACTGCGTTCCATCCATTTTGTATTTATTTTGCCATTTATCTCAAAAGTTGACTTTCCTGGTAAAAAAAAAAGAGGTAAGAAATTTGAATCTACTCCATCTACGTCACAACCGGAAACCGACGTATTACAAAAATACTGCTTGACAGAGAAATTTTACATTTTTAAAATGCTGTCTAAAAATATTTGCAGAGAATACCTTTGGTCTGAAATGAGTTAATGTTATGAATGGTTCAGAGAAAAATGTCAGACATATTTCGTTCCAAAATACAGTTGCTATAATTCACTGATGAAAAGATGTTTACACTTTAAGGACTTAAAACACATTATATTTTTCTGTTGAGATTTTAAGACATCAGAAGATTCGATCAATAAAACTAGCAATATGATAAATAATCTGCAAGGAAACTGCAACAAAAACACAGATCAATATTTCATTGTTTCTCGCGTTCGCCAGTAAACTGATGTAAGCGGTTTTCGCGCGTGGGGTAAATGATTGTTATTAGAATAATAATCGAAGCTTGAATCTGAGTTTATATGAGATTTATTTGCAGACATAGATAAGTTTGGTCGTGTCCTTGAATTTTGAAGATCATGTATGGTGGCAGGGATCATTGATCTGATAGGGGAAATTGCAATGAGTTTGCGTTTATATATGCATAATAACTACAGTGGCTGGTATTTAGCGTGAGCTATTGTCTGCTGCTTAAGTTTCGAAAGTGGGTGGTAATACATTTTTTTATCAAATAAGTGAAAAATACCAAATTTCACTGTTAGCATTGCTTAGCAAACAACATGTATTCACTGGTAAAGACCTAAATCTTTACACGTCACTCGACTCAACCAGGATCAGAGCTAATTCTTTTTTAGACTTCACTGTCTAATGAATATTTTTGAACATATGCATATTTTAACAGTTTATTGTAATACATGGTATATTTTTTATATCATATGCTTTGGTGTTTCCACTTATTAATTTCACTTGTGACTTGTCTATATTTGAACTGTAATTATTTGATAGTTCTATCATTGCACGAAAATATTTCGTGTTAAATTAGGTGTTTAATCAAATAAAACAGTTTCAGTTTCAATTTCACTGTCGCTTCAACACTCGCGGAAAATAAAAATTAAAACTTAAGCATATCTTTTAGGCTCATTTACAACACTCGAACACATAAATAATAACACAATGAAAAGCAATAGTGTGAGTGAGAATGCTAACAGAAACAGAACATACTTAGCAAAGTAAGTCAGAAGAAGTTAAGGTCCGTTAGATATGTGGCGCTTAAATGTATTTAAGCAGGTTTAAGAAGATTTATTTACTAAATCAGTGCATTCAGTTCAATATTGTAAAGTTTCGTACCATATCCCATCGATGTATTCGTTTACGCTAGCTTGAATTCTGTAGACCTTTGGTACATGAGTTTGACAGAAATATCATGGAATTTGGAAAGTCTATGAGGTTATGTCAGTAAACGGTGGAAGTCCCAGAGCTGCAGTTGAACAATGAAAACAAGATCTTTCTTCCTGTGGCTAAACAGTCTACAAAGTTTTTGCTTCATTATTAATGAGTCTTGATTTTGTTACTTTTAACCTTTATCTTTAACTTGAACTTTCCTGAGTACTTGTTTATACTTTCTCTGAAAATATTTCAGCCTCTTTGACAAAAAGCATTGATAATGTAAATTAAATAAACTGTATTGTCTGGTGACACTGTTATTCAGTATTTTATTGTGCAAGTGTTCAGTAATGATAATATTTAATAATATTTGGCAAATAATACTGTCTTATTTACTTCAAAACAAACTTTTTGTTTTTTATTACTTTAAGAGTAAACTCATAAGCCGAGTGGTTTATTGTTATTCATTACCATCTAAGTTGAACAATATATGCACGAAGTAGTTAGAGGAAGCACAAGAAAACAGTATCTTCCCGTCGTATATTTATTTTCCCGGACCATGGTCACCACCGCTTCAGAGCATCAGCGCTTGATTTCTAAGCATTTATCTGCGTTCTGTGAAATCACTGCCCCTATTTATTTATTTACTTATTTATTTATTTATTTATTTATTTATTCATTCATTCATTCATTCATTCATTCATTCATTCTTTTTTTATTATTTAGTGCTTTTTATTGCCTGTTTTGCAACTGCTTCAGAACAGACAGTGGTTGATTCACTTCAAACATTTAAGTTTAAAGTATCGCTTTAATACCGGACGGTCCTAGGTAAACTTTATTTTAAACAAAATTTCTACATATAAAAGCGTGTGCATGTATTAAATAACTTCTTGCTTCAAATTGTCCAATTTTATATTCCCGCTGCCTTTAAATTATATTAAATTGAATGCAATTTTTCCCGAGAAACCAAAAAAAGAAAAAAGTCAAATATAACATTTGCCCAGTCTTTATAAGTATAATGGCAGAAAATGATTCGTTGTCTTAGATATTGAAAGCAAATAGCTTCAGGTCATTATTAGATTCTTCAGAATTATTACTTTTCTTCCGCCATATCTAACATTTGTTTGGTTTTGTCGGTGAACTTTATTGAAGTAAATGGCTCCTTGGTACAGTTTGTCCGTTAATCATAAGCATGAAATCACAACATTTGCATATGCTTTAAATTCTTATGATTATGTTTATGCTAGCTATAAAGTTATATAACTGACAATTTACAAAGATTTTCCAAAACCTTATTGGAATAAATTTGCGAAGCTGAATTTCAAAACATTTTGGACAGCAGCACTTTTTCTTAGTTTCTGGTTGTAATATACTTAAGTTCCAAGCAAACGGTTTAAACATAAAATTGTAAGAGCAAAAATGGAAATCCTTATTTCAAATCACATTTCTAGAATATGCAACTGTATTGATACAGGAACAGCAAAAAATATAAGCTTTAATGAAATTTCAAAAACAAATTAAGTAGACTAATGGACAAACTCTAAATCATTATTCCTATATGACGCAACCTCATTTATAACATAACTTTCTCATCAGGAATATCAGTATTTGACTTGTATATCAGTTATTAAACGTCGCTATAAATTAAGGTAATGTAAGATGCATACACAGAACATCTAAGTCTTGGAAACATCCATGCTTAGCAGCAACTTTAATTCTAACCTAGACTGACGGGCCAGTGCTATAGTGGAAAAGATCAAACGAAAATCAAACTAAATTATCAGTCTGTTACGTAGCAATAAGACCATTCATTTGGATGATTCCAAAACGCTTAAACTTTCGCATTAATTTTGTCAGAGTTCGTGTTTAGTTAATCGATTGTTTATTGTAAAGCATTTCATATTGACTATTTGCAAATTTGAAAGTTCAAAGAAATCTTACAACCGAAAAAAATGTTTTAGATTCTCGAGTTTTACAAGAATTTCCATTTTTAGACATTTCTGTTTACATAATTTATAGTATATTCATGGAAAGTCAAAGAGAAAATAGGTACTTTTAAGTTTTTTTTATCTCAACTTTACGTCTTAATAGCATAAAAGATAAAGACTTGGTCTAAGTAAAAAAAATAACTTAAATCTGCTGGTTCACAATTATTTCAAGGTAAAACAAGGCCTATTTCAATGTGTATTAACCTGGAGTCATGTTTCGTTGCATAGCGTCAAACCTTCAGCAACATAGCTCATGATATTACGAACGTCATTAAAACTAATTGTAAGGATGATGGTAAATTATTTTGTGTAGACAAAATAAATTGATAATTAATAGATTGATTGATTAATTGTGTAAGCGTCCCATTCCATGTACACCGGCGTCATATCATCTGTTCATATGCCGTGATTAATAAGACAAACACATCACATCTTTAGTCACCAGATTGCAAGAACAGGATATTACAATGATTTTTAACGTTTTTGTAAGCCATATATTTGGCTTCAGTAATTTCTTTTCCTTTTTTTTCCATCAGTCCAAATATTTTCTCTAAGTCAGTAAATATAATTGAGTTTCAAATGGCTTTAACCTCTGTTGGAAAATGGATGGGTTTTTTTTCAGTCATTTCAGAGAAACTAAAAGACAATTTCAATTGTCATTCCGTGTGCAGTATAATTGAATCTTAGCAGTTTTCGTAGGAGTATCAGATGTCAGATTTATAGAACAGAATTCCAGTTTAAGAAACATTAGTTCATTGCTTCCTTCGTAATTTTTGGAAATCAGAATTTCGTGCAGTGTATACATCGCTGTGTTGTAGTGTGATTTTATAATGGTAACTCCTTGACGTAATTAAACAGTACTGAACAAGTTGTAATGTAAAATATATTTGTTTTTGACTTAAAATAAAAAAATTAAGGCAAAGATACGAAAACATCCAAAATGATTAATTTCCAGACGTTTGCCAAAGGTATTAAAAACGCATCGCATCATAAAAAGTTACTTACGGTTAAACTATATATCAATGTTTCTTTGAACCAGTATAATTCATGACTTAACGTTTTCATTAGCTGCATTATAAATCACTTCTTCTGAAAAAAAAACATTCCTGCTTAAGAAAAGATTTATTTCATAAAATAAGACACTAGAATAAGTATGTCAGAAGTTGAAAAAATATGTTATCGATTTTAACCAGAAAATTTACGATATATGACCATTCTAAACTTAGACTGCTTGATGCTTTGAAAGAGAATGACAATAGAATTAGGAAATGAGCGTGTGAAGTAATGATCTTAACTAGATGTTTTCAATGTCACCCGATATGTCAAGTAAAACACTCCTTTCTAACCTTACACATCTAAAGACCACCAGAAACTTCTTCAGTAATAACGCTACTTATATTAAAGATCATATTAATAAGTAATCGAACCGCGACTAGCTGCTGTTTTCCAAGAAAACGTATGCCCCTCCCCCCCGCCATTCAGTTTTGCGGGACTTAGTTAAAGCATATCTTATATCTGAATGTTTTTCTTCAGTTATTTGTATTGATTCATTGATGGTATGCGAAATTTTGAACCTTATCTGTCAGTGCGTTGCGTGAGTGGAAGTAATTGGTGCATATAATTATGGCATCTACATTAGATTTAATATTTTCTGTGAAGTCCTATTATATTTTCCGGTAACCGTTTTGTTCTTTTCCTTTTAGGCATCTCTTTAAAACTTATTTTCTGACACCTTATATCACAAATGCCGGTGCTAAATCTTCCAAGATAAAATGAAATTTAGAGCGAGAAAATGTTTTAGATTTTCGAAGATTTTCGCTTCACTAATTATAGGTCTAAATTAAAATTTAATAAAAATCCTTCCGAATCAAATATCAGTTGTGTCTTTATTAAACTATATGAAAAGGCTTAGGAGTAAGTTGTATAACTGAATTCTGATGAAGGCACAAAACTGATTTTACGTAAAATACTCCTATGGTTGTATTCAGTTATGTTCATATAATTCATTTTCAAAAGACATAATACGTTCCAAAGATATAAAGCATTTTATAAAGAAAGGTAATTAGACAAGATAATACTCTCATACTAAGTCTTAAATTATTACAGTTTCAGTAATGAAGTTTATACATGTACAAGCGCATTGCTCAATATTTCCACTTTACTATAGGTAAATAGTTAAAAAATTGTTTCTGGTTGAAATTGCTCATTTTTCAATTATCTCACATATATATCTTTAAAAACTGGTTTTAATGATGATTATTTCCGAAAGCTCTATAAATCTTTTATTCTCAACATTCCATACTTGTGCTGTAGTTATGTTCTCAACAAAATGAGTGTGCATGGCAAATGTCAAGGGTTGTATAGGTTAACTTTTCAGAGATTTATTGATGCCAATTTTCTAGTCCTCTCCTCAACTGATGGATTATAAGGGTGTATATTTTAAACAACTGGTATAGGCAAATCTGTGGAATCAGCTAAACTTTGTAAAACATCTTTATGTTGCAGGTATATATAACATCAGAATACATCATACTTGTAAGTTACCAACAGATAAGTTGAAGTGCTATGTATTATGCCGTTTATCATAATACATTCTATTTTACTATACATACTTACACTTGTTTCTTTAATGTAAGTATTGAAATCTTTATAATGGTGGTGACTAAATTTCATCTGCAAGACAATCTCCAACTTTATTTAATTCGACATTTGTCTGCAATTTCAAATCGCATTATTAGATATACATATTAGCCTAGTTTTAATGTTTGACGTTCAAAGTAAATATTTTCAAGGAGAACAAGCAGGTTTATACAGAGAAGTGGAAAATTCATTAAACACTTGGCTTACACATGTCTTAGTTCTAACATTTTTAACTGTGTTTTTTATTAATTCATGCATCGTTGCAGCTCTAGATGTCAGCCTAAGATGCAAACATTTTACTAAGATCTCTGTTAGGTGATGTCCTGTGACTGCATTGTCTGACAATTATTGCGGTAGAAATGACATATCAGTTATATTTCAAGAACTGTTCGTTTCTTATCACAAACATGCACGACATTCCCACATGTTCTATCGAAGACAACATTATGACGAGAATCATCATTTAATGGCGAATTCAATGAATATTTTTCTATGAATTGTCGTACCGAGGGTGCACTGCAGACATAGCAGGTGTCTTGAGTGGGTTAATATTACATAGTTACCTTGTTTCAGCAGTTCAATGCCCTACTTGTACCAAGTGCGTACTACTTATTGTCCTTTATTACATTTGTTACTGAAGAAATGTGCTTATATACTACTCAAAATTTGATAGGGAAGACTTTTTATTTCTTAAATATCTTTTTAATGATAACCTCAAGATAAATGATTTTTTCTCATACATGTAGTTTATTCATATGGCAAAGCCGACCTGTCCAGCAGATTTTGATTGTTTACCTGTACATGGCTCGAGATGCATGGGAAAAGCGATACCCCTGGAAAAGTGGTGCACGGCGGGCATGTACCTTCATGTACACATCCGTTTTATTCAGACTTCACTTATGCATAGTAACGTTTATATCGAACCTAGCACTGGTCATGGCAAATCTTCGGCAAAGACGGCGTATTGACGATGAGGAAATGAATGGGGGGGGGGGGGGTAGGGATGCTTGAGGCTGGGCGTTCCCAACGGCACGTGTCAGGTGTCCTTGTGGTGTCCCAGAGCACCGTTGCCAGGATGTGGCGACGGTTTCAAACTAACGGGCATGTCACGCATAGGCATGGCAGAGGGCGTCAGAGGTCCACAACTCAGCGTGAGGACCGGTTTATTGTCGTTCAAGGGTGACGTCAGCGCTTTGTTACCGCTACTGCCCTCCAAAATGACTTCCAGAATGCCACTGGTGTAAGACTTTCCACTCAAACCATCAGGAACCGTCTTCATACAGCTGGCATGAGGGCTAGAAGGCCAGCAATCCGAATCCCATTGACGCGAAACCACATCCAGGCACGTCTTCAATGGGCCCGCGATCACGCCAGGTGGACGCTGCATGACTGGACCCCAGTGTTGTTCACTGACGAGTCTAGATTTTGTGTGAACTTCACTGATAGGCGATTGCGGGTATGGAGATCCGCCAATGAGCGTTTGGCACCCGTATGTGTTGCTACCCATGACCGTCATGGCGGGGGCTCGGTCATGGTGTGGGCGGGCGTTAGCATGCAGGGAAGAACGGACCTGCACATTGTTCAAAACGGCAAATTGACGGCTGTACGATACGTCAATAAGATCTTAGATGTGTACGTTCGTCCGTACGCTGGTGCTATAGGCCCTGAGTTCATTTTAATGGACGACAACGCGCGGCCTCACAGGGCAAGGGTCACCGACGAGTACCTGGAGGCAGCAGCCATAGAGAGAATGGACTGGCCAGCAAGGTCTCCAGACCTCAGTCCAATAGAGCACGCCTGGGACATGCTGCAGACTGCATATTTTCACATATTTTCAGAATCACAATAAAAAATGTAACCTTTCAACCTTATGTAGTAAATATACACATTCTTATAAGTGATCCCTATCAAATTTTGAGTAGTATAGTATGGTTTATTTATTACTAACAATACCGTAGTATAACGTGAAACGGCAATTGTTCTTTTTTATATTTTAAATTGTTTACATACTGTGGTATTGTGTATAAGTGTAATTGGAAGTACAAGACAACAGAATAATGTCTTATGCACCACCAATTATTTCCTCATGTTTTTACACTGGTTTCATATCATGCAATAGAAGGCGAGAGTGCCAATTTAAAAAAGATGATATTGTATTTCTTATATCCGTATGCATTCATTTGTGAAAAAGATGAAATCATGGGATACAGTAATACAGTTACAGTTAATCTATACTACGAACAGTTTTGTTTTTACTTTCTTTTCGATGATTCTGTTAAATTTCGGAGCAGTGGTTGGTATGGTAATTCTACAATGCGGTACCCAGCTTATTATCGGTATGTTCCACATTTTGGCATTCACAGAAGATTGTTTTATTCCAAAGCATTAGCATTCACTATTACCTCCAAGAAATTCAACAAGGGAGCTATCATATTAAATCCTCATTTCAATTGCGGTCACAAAAATTGATTAGGAAAAATAGGTCAATACTATAAATAACCACCGGGTGTTTCCTTATGTTACAAGGGGAACAGTTCGGTGTATAACGTGATTCGACTTTTGTTCGTTATTGAGTCTAGTGGGTCACCTAGCTTGGCATTTGTCTTTTGCGCTGGTCAGCATAACGAGAAATATTTGTGCTTTAGTTAATTTAAAATGGACAAATGTTTTTGAGACAGTGTATTCAATGTAGGCATGTGATTTATAATAAGTACAGAAAAATACAATTCTTTTTCCATTGGAAACAAACATGCACTTAAAGTATATTTTTAAACAGGATTTTTGATATTTTATTACTTTTCGAAGATAGACAGAAACTTTTTCGACTATAACAAAGACTATTCAAAATAGTAATCTTAATATTAATTTTCAAGCAAACCGCAAGAAAATACAAGGGTATTGATGGATTTCAGCGCGTGCCAGCTACTGTGTGGTAAATTGGAATCCGCGGTTTTCGTGTGTGAGGTAAATATTTTCTACCAGCAATTTTCATTTACTTATCAAACAAAGCTGAAAACTTCGTCTAAATGACGTTTTTATGGAGATAGAGATAAAATCAGTTTTTCTTGCATTTTTATTTTCCATGTATCCGTGGCTGATCCTAGCTCTTTAAAAAATTAAAACGAATAAAAATTCGAAACAGAATATGAATTTGTATGAAAAAGATACCATACATAAAACACAAATCACATATAAGCAGCAGAACAATTTTATAATGATCTTCCTAAGCTTAATCTACATTAAAAAGCGTTTACAAATCGACAAAATCGGTTCGAATCGCCTGGTTATATTTTTGTAACAAATGAATACCGTCTACAATACATAGACTGTATTTTACAGTTTCCATAGATTTCTAAAGCACCAGATAAGAAGTCGATAGACTGGCACAAATATCGATTACCCTTGTAAAGAGGTCCATATCAAATTGAGCAAATATGACAGCTTCTGATCACTGCTTGTTTTCTTAACAATTACTTCTAGATCTTTTACATCACTTTCTACTGTTTATTTTCTATAATTTATTTGATGACTTTGTTTGGCTATTAGAAGAATATTGATGATATTTTCTCATAAAAATATGGTATTTACATTGCAAACAATGATGTGAATAACTAGTCACAATGTGAGGTACCGGCAAAACAGAATACACATTGGTACTCTTAAGGCTGTATAAGTTGTAATGGTTATGTCTGTCAAAAGCTCAAGAAAGATTTTATGAACGTTTTCAAATTTAAGCGACGTAAATTATCAGAATGTGCAAGGTACGGTCAAGGGGCAGATCAAAAACTGATCTGAAAAATGGATCTCTATAATTGACTGCCTACGCCCACCAGCAATTTTCTACAGTACATCTCAATAACCCACTGAGCCATTTTATTTAAGTTGAAGCTTTCTGGCGCTAAAACATTTCATTTTTTTTCAAATGGTTCCTGTTGATTGCACACATGGGAATATGGACTGAAAAATAATACCTTTTTTATTCTTGTAAAAACATGTTCTAGAGCTTAAAACGTTTTTGCGTACCTTACCTGGTGATGCTTTGTCAAGTTTATTCAAATGGTGTCAACGGGATAAAATATGGTCCAGCCAAAAGACTCGGTATTCTTCTTACCCAAAACCATAAGATGTAGTATTGTCCAATGGCTGTATACCAAAATTGTTCAAACAGTGAGCTTGGAGTTATAACTGGCCCCGCCGAAATGACCAACAATATAAAGAATATGAATATGTTCTTGACAGTAACATAAGATATCTAATGCTTAGATGTTTGGTATGTTGCACTGACTGGTGGACTTCTAATGGTCTGATAAGTTACCTCTTGACAAAATCCTTAAATGGCCAATATGTTCTATACACAAACAGCTCAATATAAAATCTTTTTTCTCGTGCGTAAAAACAACCAGACAGACTCATCGTTGTGGTTAGCCATCGGGATTTAGTGACATCCAAACATAATATACAAATTGACTTATCATTGATTGAAGTGATTTGAAGTTTTAAAATTATTATAGAAATTTTCCAGAGCTCGGAGAAATGACGTAAAATAGAATGTACTTTTTCTTGAGATAGTCGGTTTAAATAACATTTTATCAAAAATGCATTAGTCCAGTTAACAAAAATACTGAACGACATTTTACTTTAACACAGTTACATCATTTGTGTTGCATCTGGAGAACGCAACTTATTTAGGTAAACGGCCTAATGAATTGAGCCCCGTATTTCTATTTATATGGGAACCTTGGTAGTTTCTTGCATAACGCTTTAAGTCTCATACCGGTATTTCCCTGGAAAGTCTTTACTAAAATACCGTTGAAATGGGCGTTGAACATCATGCAAATTAAATCACATTTTCATAGATGTTATCTATAAGATGAAATGTGAAGTGCTTTTGATCGTAAATTTAATTTGAAATAACCCACATGAAATGATTCATAATAATTTTGAACGTATAAAGCTCAAAACAAAAATATATGAGTCCTCTGCTTTACGTAACGAATTATCCATCAGAAGAAAAACAGATCGTCATGTAACGGTATCCAGTTCATTGGGTACCTAGGTACCCGCGGGCAATTGTCTGGTGGGTTCACAGCTACAAATTTGTACTGATTTAAGGCCTATCAATAAGAATCTAAAGGGTGCAAATTTATGACGTCTGCATTTGTCTCAATGCGTTTAATTTCTCTTATATCAGAAAGGCAGGTTCCACACATATATCCACTCACTATTATTTATGCTTACAAAACAACATCATAAATACCCCCGAAGGAAAGCTGATTGTATAGAATAACGTCAAGTAATTTCTGTCATGTTGGCTATACTTGTAAACATTTAATTGTCTACTGTGGAATCGATGTCTGAGTCCGTAGAATATTAGTCATAGACCTTGGCCTCGGGTTTCTCAGCAAAAAGTTCTTTCATTTATGACAAACCGCTTCATATAGCTAGCGGCGGGGAAAAAATGAAGCTGAAAATATGAAAATCTGAATTGTTCAAGGTGAATTGCACGATTATCGTATTATTATTGTACTTAAGTGTAAAATTTGGAATTAAGCGCAGTGCTATTAGTTTGCATAGTTACGATGTCTTTTATAATCCATCCTGGATTTGTATCTTAATTGAGTTTTAAAATAAATAGAAACTCGTTTGAAGTATTCCCTCTATGCTTTCTTAATATTCACATTTTAATAGTCTTCAGCATTTTTGCCATACATCGAGTTTCACCTTGCCGAAGACACAGAATAAAAAGGTATTCATGACAATTTCTGTTTAAATTTGAATTTTTTCTTTGTAATCTTAAAGAACTAAGCTAGATAAAAATCTAACGTTTGTTTTAATGCCCTAAATTACACCTAAAACTAGTTAATAGCCGACACTTACATCCCCCCTTACATTTAACAATAAAACAATACGGGTTTAGTCTGCATTTTATCTGTGTGTGGATAAGATCTCCATAGAAACAATGTTTTCGGCTTTGTTTGGTTTTAAAATGATAATCTCTTAATTAAAATTATTCCCTTACACGAAAAGACAACGGATACCAATTATTCAAGCAGCTCCTGGAATGTTTTGGAGACATTAAAAATGCAGGAGCTGTTCTTAACACCTTCGCTTCATTTTTATGCTCCCCACTCTTGGGGGGTGGCATTTAGATTTGCCCTTGTCCGTCCGTCCCAAAAAGTTGTGTCGCCTGTAGCTCCAAAAGCGTTGGAGCTAGAGTCAAGAAACTTTACAGGAATGTTGACCAGCATGTGAAGTTGTGCACCTGGGGTTTCCCGTATAGAATTATTTGGAGCTGTTAGAGTTATAGCCCCTTACTTAGTCAAAAATAGTAATTTTCAACTTGTGTCGCCTGTACCTGCAAAACCGCTGCATCAACAGTCAAGAAACTTTACAGGAATGTTGATCAGCATGTGACGTTGTGCACCTGGGGTTTCCCGTATAGATTTGTTCGGACTTGTTAGAGTTATGGCCACTTATATACTCAAAATTTGCAATTTTCAAGTTGTGTCGCCTGTAACTGCAAAAGCGCTGGAGCTAGAGTCACCCAGTTCTGAGCAGGGTTGACATACTGTGTCTGACTGAAGCAAATGTCTATGAGAATCAAGAACAGTGCCATCAGCGTGTTGGGTGGAGCTTGACATGTTTGCCTATGTCACGGGAAGACAACTGCCATGGTTTGTTGTTCTACACACGAGATAAGTTGCCAGTGACAACTTCCAGTGTTTCACCTGAACCTCATATGGAACAAGTGTCAGTTACCATCTCATCAGAGCTCTGTCCAAGGTCATTCTGTCTTCTCTATTGATCTCCATCCTCGAACATAACAGACTTTATTAATGATCTAACACAAAACTTCTCTAGATGTACTGCTTGGAGATTTCAACTTAGCTTTTAATTTTACAAATTATACAAGACTGTCACAGAAATTGAATAACTATTCCCAGTGTGTGCAGCTCCCAACTCACAGAGGTGGTTCTACACTTGACCTTGTCTACATACAGAATAATATTCTACAACCCAGATTATCCTGCCTGTCAACCTACTTCTCAGACCACAGCATTGTTGCCCTACAGTTTGATACCTAAAACATTTTCCTTCTTCTTAGTGAGTTTAACGCTGTTCCAATGGTCAAATTGCAGACTCAGTTTGATTGAGCATGTTCATGGACAGTAATGGAAAATGCAAGTTACCGTCCACGCCCGTTAGCACCAGCTTAAGCAGAATTCAACATTTAAGTATGGAAATGGTGAAATTTTGTTCCAACAGTTGCTTAAAATTGTTTGCTATTTAGATGACAATGGACATTTTATAAATAGCCTGACTTACAGAACATATAACTTAGGAACTTAGTACAAATTAGACATGAAAACACCTGTTTACCATCTGCAAACTCCAAGAATGTCCAACTATGCATACACAGAATTGTGAAGAATAATATTCATCCATTGGTCACAGTGTTGGAGACAGTATTTTGAGTCTTTACACCACAACAGGTTTCTTATAGTTGTCATTTTGTTAAACCAATCTTATTAATGATTCAGCGTGTATGACTATCTCGTGGCCATATTGCTAGCTATATGAGTAGCTAGGTTGAGTGGGGGCATCTGTGCCCTATGGACATATTTCTAGTTTCTTCTATTTTTCACAATTTTAACAATGTTGACACCAATTATACTGTCATAAAAACATTTTTAAGCTCAAAAAAGGGCTTTTAAGCTTCACCAAACGTTGCATGGCATTATCTAAAATCGCAAAAGGAAACTTTAATGAGCACTTCCAAATTAACGTCGAACCCATTTAACAAGTTAAACATACCTGTACTGGTTTGGTACAGCTGTTATATCAAACATGCTTGTTTTAGAAAATACATGTCATTTGCTAGAATACAGTTTGATTTTGTTACTTTTAAGCTGTGACATACTGATTTGTCATCACTATCTTTTATTATGGGTATTGGCTTTAACACGCTGTACAGTTCACATAGCAACTCATATTGCTTTAAAACACTTTGCTTGGCATGCTTCATCTGTATCTATATGTATGTATATGCCTGTATGATAAAAGTTTGTAAAAGCTTATCATTATGTTATACATAATTGAAAGGTATACATTGTATTTTCAATGCACGTAATTGTTTACACTGTTCGTATAAATCATGGAATTATTTGCCTATTTGATCTAAAAATAATCTGGTTATGTCCTGTTCATCTTAATAAGACTTACATAAATTAGGTTATAGTATGCAGTGAAAGTATTAAAATTTGACGGAATAAAAATATCACGAGTATTCGTTGTGATAGACAAGTAAACTATAGAAAATAAATGGAAGCAGTGGTAATAGTGTAATAAATAATTGTTAAGGAAGCAAACAGCGATATGAAGCTGCCATGAAAGTATGAATATCATTGACTCTGAATGTTTGTGATGTCTGAGTCAGTGTAATATCAATCGATTGGATGGATATCTTGTCTTGAGAGGTCCAAGTACACTCTTATTTCCTCTTGCTAATACAGATAGTGTCCGTTTTCACCAAACTTGTCGCTTTGAAAAAAGAACCCGTTTATTCGATCGATTACCAGTTAAGTATAACACCATTATGGCCAAAGTCGAGTTTACCGGCGAGTTTACCTACGCTCATAAAAAATAGAGGACGCTCAAAAAAGATAAAGCTTTTTTTGCAATTTAGCTGACCCATGTTTCTTTGGGGTAATAATGTGGGCTTGTTACAAAACAATAATGAGATACGGACAGACTAATACTGCTTGACGTTACTGACAGACAGTGGTTCCTGAAATGGTTACAAATGTTATGTGAAATTAGATATGGAAAATATATCAGTTTATTCTGGTTTTCACTACATTAAATCTTGTGGATGTAGATAAAAACATTGCAATCTTCGAAAACTCTAGTGACCGGTGTGATTTGATTATTTATATGTTTATAAAAGTACAGATCTAGTGACCGGTGTGATTTGATTGTTTATATGTTTATAAAAGTACAGATCTAGTGACTGGTGTAATTTGATTGTTTATATGTTTAAAAAAGTACAGATCTAGTGACTGGTGTGATTAGATTGTTTATATGTTTAAAAAAGTACAGATCTAGTGACTGGTGTGATTAGATCGTTTATATGTTTAAAAAAGTACAGATCTAGTGACTGGTGTGATTTGATTGTTTATATTTGTATGAAAGTACAGATCTAGTGACTGGTGTGATTTGATTGTTAATATGTTTATAAAAGTACAGATCTAGTGACTGGTATGATTTGATTGTTTATATGTTTATAAAAGTACAGTTAATGTAAGGTGTTCGCTATCTGTTTCTTAAAAGAAGTGGCTTGTTGACTAGTTTACGAAACAATCGAAAACATATTCAGGGGCAGTCGATTCAACAGTTTTTCAAAACTTGGAATTTAAACTGCATTTTCGACCAAAATAGCTCCTAATATTAAAATACAGTTGTACCTAGGAGATTTATTCCGTACAGATTTATTATGTAGTTTATAAATGCTATTTTGAACGTTCACTGATTTTATAAAACTGCACACCAAATAAGCGAATACTAAAAAGTTTTTGTTCAACTCAATACTACCGGAATCGAGTAGGTTATTTTGTGTATGTCCTTAAAATAATTTCATTTGAAAGGACAAATTTTATCAGTTATTTTTCCATTAGTCAATACGCACACAATGAAACAGTATGAAAATTTTAGACGAAGGAAGTACTTCATATTCGACTATAAATGCATAAAAACTGTAAATGCGAGAAAACTGTATATTTATTCCTGACTACATAATTATTATCAGACAGGTAATGTTTTCAGCTTTGTTTGGTATAAATATGAATGTCTGTGATATAAAATATTTATCTCACACGTGAAAACCGCAGATTCCAATTTACCACACAGTAGCTGGCACGCGCCAAAATCTATAAATACGCTAGTATTTTTTCGCAGTTTGTTAGCTCATAAATATGAAATTATTACTTATACATTTCCTCTCATAGTCAAAAAAATGTATGTTAATCTTCAAGAAGTAATAAAATCTTAATTAAACGTTTTAATGTGGTTTTAAAAAGAATAATTAAAGTACATGTATCACACTAACGTTGTTGTTGATATATTTTCCTTATTTTAACTGAAGGTTGTAACAGTTTAACAAAAGATATAAAAATATTGAGGTGTATGTTTTATCACTTACCTAATACTAAATTCAAATCGGCGACATCAATTTATACCATGTGATCGTACAGAAAATTTTTGTATTTGTACGAAAGTGCATATAAAAATCCTGCACTTTTCTATACTGGATGGTTCGGTACATATATACTTAATTTGCGTCTTTTTTTTTTCACGGATTACAAACAGAAAAATAGTATCACGAGAACTGTCAGGCTTCAAAATTACCTTTTTTAGAATTTTTATACATTTCAATTCTTTCATATATAAAATCAAATTACATAATAAGATATAGAATAAATAGATAATTTAACATTTTTCTGTAAAATAAGAGATGTATTTGGACTCAAAATTGAAAAGAATATATTTCCCTCAGATCGTGAAATATTACTTTACCATCCAAATATACCTCAATATTGTACAGAACCATGTAAAAGGACTAGAAATTAGTATTACAAGATATGCCAAGCATTAACGTTTTCCCACCAATGACACTTGCTTATGTGCAGTACACCTTTGATCCGACATAACTCACTGCAAAAACGTCCACTGCATTAACAACAAAATGATAATTTCTGGCATAACTGTGTCCGTGATAAATATGTGGGAATGTTGTGCACGTTTGTGGTATAGAACAAGAAGTGACTGACATGCTTGCCGCAATGACTGTCATATAGAGCATCAGGTGCATCAGTAGATTACATTTAGGGTTGCAAGTAATAAACCATACCTCAGTATAAAGACTAGTTCGAATCGAGTGTGACGATGCGGTCTTTCTTTATCTGAACAAATATTATACCTGAAATTTTACTGTTATATAGTTTTTTAATCGGTGTTCCGTCTTCATATCTGAATTTTGAATGTTAGCAGCTAAAACTAGGCTAATTCAAATATCAGGCACCTGTAGTACCATATAAAATTGCTGACAGTTGTCGAATTTGAAAAGAACTGAAGAGCACCTTGCAAGGCAATCTTATCATTATTCTCAAGATGCAACTGTTTTACCGAAATATTTCAAAATTCTATGATTCAGTAACAAAGTCTATTATCAAAATTAATGGTGAATTGAAATCAGAGGGTTTTATGTGTAGCACTTCAACTTATCTTTAGAATGATGTGGTTAGATGTTTTACACACCAGGTATGCTTTGATGCTGGACATAGAACATAAATTGAGCTGATTTTGTAAAACAACGGTAAAGCTTATTTTTTTCTGATGAATGAAGTCTGAAGATAAATTTACTGGATTATCTGCAGTTTTGTATACGTAGCACTCACATTCATCCTTCTACAGTCCGTTAGGGACTGATCTTTTAGTTCAAATCAAGTCAAAAAGGCATTGGAATACTAGTATTGCAGGACACATATATACCCATCTAAATGTAGGCAGCCTTGTCAGTAATATGCATGTGTATCATTTTACCTCTTGGTACTTTACTTCTTCTTGGATGTTACTGGAAGATCTGGGTTTCCTGGATGGACAGACAGATGGACAAATGCACGAACGCATAGCACATTTAAACCTATGTGCATTCTCCTTTTACTGCTATCTATCGTTTGATAGTTTTGTGAATATATTTTAGTGCTTGTACGTGCTTGAGCAACTGATTATCCATACCTTCTACATGGACAAAAAGATGTCAGACGAGCGAATACATGAACAGAGAACAAATTTTAGACTTGCGCTATCTTCTTGTAACCATTTATCATTTTACAAATCTCTGGTACTGTTGGAGTTGTCGCAAAATTATGATTTTCTGATGGAACAGACTTATGAGTATGCATTGGTGTGCATCCTTTTACCTTTCATGAATCTAGCTTCGATGACCTCGAGTTATCGCTTCCTTTAGGTTTGGCGGACAGACAGACAGATGAACGGTATCTAAACCTATAATCACCTCCATTGAGTTACCAATAACTCGGATGACATCAGTGATCACCTCAGGGAGGATAAATACTAGAAATAACGGAAATATTAATTTGACCAGAAAGGTATTAAACTATGTAGAAAAAAATCTGATGAATGGCTTTGTGCAATGATGAAAGGGAAAAACATTCAAAACCAAAGTGATAAGGTATAATAAAAAGCATGTGCACCGCACTTCCTTCCCCGACGAGGCAAAGTTCCAATTGACCTACTCAAAAATATCTCCAAGAACCTTCTACTGAAATCTTGTAAACGAACTACATACTAAAGCTGAATTCATCAGTTTCTTGCACAATATCTTTCAGAGTTACTACTATCAGCACCACACACACTGGAAGCTTATATTGTTTTCAAAACACTTGTGTTTAACTAACTAGCTTTTAATATTCTATGTTATCCTTCTGTGTGGTTCGTGTTCTTTTGTCCCGATCTTGCCTTCCATATAGGCTTTAAACTTTGTCTTTCCTTCTTTTCTTTGTATTGCTGTTTACCAGCTAATCTATATATTTCTTCTAATTTCGAGGCATTTCCCTAGGTCTACGTTTCTCAAAATAAACATATGTCACCTCCTGGACTAAAATCGAAATACTTTTTCGTTCTTCATGTCCACCGATAGTTTGTGAGTACACGTTTATCTGTTAGCTTTCTTATTCTTCTGACACAAGTTCTCTGGTATCAGCGCTGCTTGCAAGGTTATGTTTTGTTGTTTCTGTTTGTACTTTCTTGCTCTTCCTTTCTATTTTGGATGTAGTTCTCTCTTTCTTTCTTAGCTTCCCTCCCCTCCATAAGAGGTACACCTACATGTACTTAAAGCCTTGATTTTTTACAAGTTTACTTGTTGAGCATTTAAGTTTGGAGTCTCTCTGCAGTTTGCTAAATGATCTGTGGAAGCAATATGATGCTTGTTATACCTGCCAAAACTTTATGTACTTAAAACTCTGAACCTTGTGTAAGAGTATGTTGTAACACTCATAATTTGAGGCTGAAGATTTAAGTACCATCAACCTGTCTTAACAGTAACTTCGAAGTTCCTCCTTTCGATGCTCAAGATATCATCGAAGGTTGTTCATATAAGTTTCGAGAATTCTAAACTCACTGTAACATAAATAGGTTCCTTTTAATGAGTAGGAATAAAAATATCAGGTATATTTGGCTTTTTCGCTATAGATGTGTAGGTTAACAAATTAAGTGCAAGTGAGGACAAGCTCTTTAAAAGATTATAAAAAAATGTCTTGTTCTTTTGCTGAAGACTTATAACCACCACACGATTAGATCTCAATGTAATTTCCCAATGTCCTTGTAGAATGTCACCAGTACTCCAGTGGCATATTGTCAAAAGACTGTAACTGTCATCTGAAAATGGAAACCGCAATGCGTTGTCCAGACGATATCCCTATAAATGTCCTAAAAAACCAGAGCTCTTGCTTTTTTTTAAGGACTCTGCGTTTCCTAGTCGAACATTACATAAGGTGGATCAGACGTTACTTCCTACAGTCTGCACGCCACAGTACAGTTTACACAATTAGACTCCTTTAGATGCCAAAGTCTTTCTGTTTCGTATCAATCGCATGTAAAAGAATTGTTGATGGAAACATTTTAAATTTAATTTGATTCAAGCAGGATACATAAAATTGAATGCGATTCACGACATTACTTCTGTATAAGAAATAGTTCCTGATATGACAATATGGCAGTCTAACACATGTTTATTCAGCCATTTTCGATAATCTTAAATTTATAACTATTGCATTTATTCTAAGAACACCAGCCACGAATTTCAAGAGAAGATCTTCAAACTTTTGAGATGTATTATAAATGAAAACTTATCTGTCTGTATCTAGTTGGATAAAAGAGCAGACAAAATAAACTAGACTCATCTCTGTCGGATCTTTAGCACTTTCCAACATCGATGTTTATCCCTCTTTTAAATGGTCACTAGTCTATCCGCACAAAGGTTGGGGTAGTTTTTTAGCGCGTGTACGTTTCCACCATCAAACAGAACTTATTACTTGTCACTTGGTGGTGTCTACGGCTCGGAAGTCATCTAAGAAGAGTGATAGAACCCTTGATGAATACCTGCTTGTATATATTAAGATTACCTATTTTCGTCCACCATTATCGTCCCGATGCCTCCACTCGGAACACCTGGGGCGACATCAATAAGTCTTTATACAAAGTTGTCGGAGAAAGCCGAGTTGTTACGTTTGCATGAATCAGTAATGTCACTAGGCGTGTAAATGAATAGTTTACTTCACAAAATGCATTATGTTGCGGCTTTGTGAAAAAAGCAAAGTTCACATCTAGTTATCTAGGTAGCAGGTATAAGAATATTCCATTTTCACTCGGACATAACCGTTTTTGGTGTTAAGACTGCAAAGATCATATATACTTTTTGAGCATGCCAGCAACAATGTTACTGATCTAAGAAATACTGAATTCATTAACAATTACATTTAGTGTACAACAAAACAATGTGAACAAATCCTTATCGAATACTTCTTGTGGATCTGGTCCTACAATGGAAATTCTATAAAAGCTCTTAAAAATACTTTGTTCTTCAAACTTTAACTTTTATTTTTGACAAACAGATAATGTATTTATTCGATGATTCTTTAGAGCATCTTATTGGCATCTTTGCAAAATTCACATCATGGTGTTTCATCCCCGACGATTACATAATTGTTGATTATAAAATGTTTCTCTACATCCTGTAGATATATTTGCATGCAGAAAGAATCTACTTCGAGACAGTTTCAGTCTAGATACCTTATCATTTTGCTTGATATTTTTTTTGTTTCTTTCAAAACTATGCTTTAACAGTACCTGAACCAGCCTTCTTCTCACAGAAGAACACTGATAGCATATCTCAAATCATAAAGTATTTTTTCTCATTGCACAGGTGTTAATATTTCATGTTTCCCTGCGCAATGTATTTAGAAAATGTGCACTTTACGCTCCGTACAAAAAAGAAATCGACTGGTAATTTTGTGCTAAAATTTTAAAATGTTGACAACGGGTTTCATTTACTACATTGGTGAGTGTTTCACTGTATTCCTGCGCATAGTCAAAACTCATGTTTGTTGGTGTTGTTTTTTTATGCCCCCCCCCCCCCATCGAAGAAGAGGGGGCATATAGTTTTGCAAATGTCGGTCGGTAGGTCGGTCGGTCGGTCTGTCGGTCGGACCGTCGGAAGACACTTCGTTTCCGATCAATAACTAGAGAAAGCTTTGACCTAGGTTCACCAAACTTGGTATGCTAGTTGGTCATCACCAGTAGATGACTCCTATTGACTTCAAGGTTATTAGGTCAAATGTCAAGATCACAGAGACTTTCATCCTAAAAACGGTTTCCGATCAATACCTTGAGTACGCTTTGACCTAGGTTCACCAAACTTGGTATGCTGGTTGGTCATCACCATTAGATGACCCATATTGATTTTGAGATCATTAGATCAAAGGTCAAGCTCATAGGGACCTTCATCCTAAAAACGGTTTTCGATCAATAACTAGAGAACGCTTTGACCTAGGTTTACCAAACTTGGTGTGCTGGTTAGTCATTACCAGTAGATGACGCCTATTGTTTTTGAGGTCATTAGGTCAAAGGCCAAGCTCACAGGGACCTTCATCCTAAAAACGGTTTCCGATCAATAACTAGAGTACGCTTTGACCTAGGTTCACAAAACTTGGTATGCTGGTTGGTCATCACAAGTAGATGACCCCTATTGATTTTTAGGTCATTAGGTCAAAGGACAAGCTCACAGGGACCTTCATCCTAAAAACGGTTTTAGATCAATAACTAGAGAACGCTTTAACCTAGGTTCACCAAACTTGGTATGCTGGTTGGTCATCACCAGTAGATGACCCCTATTGACTTCAAGGTTATTAGGTCAAATGTCAAGATCACAGAGACTTTCATCCTAAAAACGGTTTCCGATCAATACCTAGAGTACGCTTTGACCTAGGTTCACCAAACTTGGTATGCTGGTTGGTCATCACCATTAGATGACCCATATTGATTTTGAGATCATTAGATCAAAGGTCAAGCTCATAGGGACCTTCATCCTAAAAACGGTTTTCGATCAATAACTAGAGAACGCTTTGACCTAGGTTTACCAAACTTGGTGTGCTGGTTAGTCATTACCAGTAGATGACGCCTATTGTTTTTGAGGTCATTAGGTCAAAGGCCAAGCTCACAGGGACCTTCATCCTAAAAACGGTTTCCGATCAATAACTAGAGTACGCTTTGACCTAGGTTCACAAAACTTGGTATGCTGGTTGGTCATCACAAGTAGATGACCCCTATTGATTTTTAGGTCATTAGGTCAAAGGACAAGCTCACAGGGACCTTCATCCTAAAAACGGTTTTAGATCAATAACTAGAGAACGCTTTAACCTAGGTTCACCAAACTTGGTATGCTGGTTGGTCATCACCAGTAGATGACCCCTATTGACTTCAAGGTTATTAGGTCAAATGTCAAGATCACAGAGACTTTCATTCTAAAAACGGTTTCCAATCAATAACTAGAGTACGCTTTGACCTAGGTTCACCAAACTTGGTATGCTGGTTGGTCATCACCATTAGATGACCCATATTGATTTTGAGGTCATTAGATCAAAGGTCAAGCTCAGAGGGACCTTCACCCTAAAAACGGATTCCGATTAATAACTAGAGAACGCTTTGACCTAGGTTCACCAAACTTGGTATGCTGGTTGGTCATCACCAGTAGATGACTTTGAGGTCATTAGGTCAAAAATCAAGATCACAGAGACTTTCATCCTAAAAATGGTTTCCGATCAATAACTAGACAACGCTTCGACCTAGGTTCACCAAACTTGGTATGCTGGTTGGTCATCACCAGTAGATGACCCCTATTGACTTCAAGGTTATTAGGTCAAATGTCAAGATCACAGAGACTTTCATCCTAAAAACGGTTTCCAATCAATAACTAGAGTACGCTTTGACCTAGGTTCACCAAACTTGGTATGCTGGTTGGTCATCACCATTAGATGATCCATATTGATTTTGAGGTCATTAGATCAAAGGTCAAGCTCACAGGGACCTTCATCCTAAAAACGGTTTCCGATCAATAACTAGAGAACGCTTTGACCTAGGTTCACCAAACTTGGTATGCTGGTTGGTCATCACCAGTAGATGACTTTGAGGTCATTAGGTCAAAAATCAAGATCACAGAGACTTTCATCCTAAAAACGGTTTCCGATCAATAACTAGACAACGCTTTGACCTAGGTTCACCAAACTTGGTATGCTTGTTGGTCATCACCAGTAGATGACCCCTATTGATTTTGAAGTCATTAGGTCATAGGTCAAGGTCACAGGGACCTTGATCCTAAAACAGTTTCTGATCAATAACTAGAGAACGCTTTGGCCCAACCACAAGCAATTAGGTGCTGCTGGGGGGCATGTATGTTTTACAAACATTTCTTGTTTTTTTATGTTTGTTTGTTTGTTTTGTTTTGTTTTTTTTTTGTTTTTTTTTGTTTTTTTTTAATCTGTTTTGGCTTGAATTGAGCCTTGTAAAATTAAAGAAAGTAAAAAATTTTGTAAAAATAAAACATTAAAAATCGTTTGCAACGGTCCGACTAAAGAAAAAAATAAATGAAAGAGATTTCATGCAAGATCAGAACAATATAAATTTTTTTCGTTTTCTTTTCTTGATGTTTCTACCTATTTTAAAGGAAAACTACTTTTCATCAGACTGAACGTACTTGCTGCTTCTAACCACATTAGATTATCTCTACATCCCCAGTGTATGTTCTGTCTACACCCACCTGAATGCATTTAGGATTTACGGGTTGTCTGATGTAACAACATGACGCTGTTATCAAGAAATATTGTGTGTTGATAATCCAGAAATCAAAAGACTAAAATATACAATCTGACTTTTAAGAAAGTTTTGTCCGGCATGTTATTGCTATTATTGTATGTTTTAGCCTACAGTAGTAGGTAATTATTTTGCATGTGCTTTAGAGAAAGTCTGTCCAACCTATCTGAACTCTCAATGACTGGTTTCAGGTATTCTGAACAGCACACGCACCGAAAGGAGGGATATGTATCTTATTTTTCCATTAGTTGTGTTGTTGATGATGATGATGATGATGTTGTTGTTGTTGTATCTTGTTTACTGCAGTGCAATATTTTAGGATATGGGACGCAACCTTACGATTATGATTTATCCGTGTGTGCACGTTTTTCTCCCTTGATGTCAAGCTGAACATAGAACATTTTTATAGTTTTAAAGAATTAAGATTAAATCTGACCTAAATATTACGGAACGTATACAACAATGACAAATGGGACTTTATTTTGTTATTAGAAAAAAAAAAGAGATTTATCTCGTAAATATTATCTTTTATCTTGTTTGGAGTTGCGACGAAACAATGCCAACATTGATAGCGTCTTATGATAAGCTGAAAAAACGTACATGACCGAGAGTATGCTTCAACCGCTTTTAAATATTTTATCTACATAAAAAATATATTTTGTTTTTCTAGAGATAATTTTTAAATTGTATTTAATTAAAAGCATCATTAAATGTTTTACACTAAACCTGATAAGTCAAACAACACATATAAGGAATTAACAAGCCAAATGATTAAATGTATATCGAATAAAAAACCAGTTACAACAAAAGTAAATCTTGTCAATTTTGATAAAAGATAACATTGGAAAGTATTTGCCACCACTGATTAGGAACTCGAAACCGATTTAATACGATTAAAAATAAAAGCACTGCTGTTACATATGTACACTGTATTTGCAAAAGTGAATGAAATGTCTATTTTTATTTCTAATCTAAAAAGCTGCTAAAATTTATATTTTCTACTAAATTTAATCTGATTATGATATCTACTACTTGTATTATATGTTTTGCTTCTTTATAAGTATACAAAAAACAGTTTATGTGCATTCCAAAACCACGTTCTTGTGCCAGAAGTATGGTTCTCTCTCGGCTTGAACCCTTAACCTGCTAGAACCAAACGGATTAGACTTTGCCACCAGTATAAAGCCAGGCCAGCCTGCACATCCGTGCAGTCTGACCAGGCTCTGTACTGTTGGTAGCTCCATTTTTGTATTTTGATATTGAAATCCCTTTCACTTTGAATGGACTGTTCCAAATTCAAAGCTGGGCAAATCCATTACAAAGTATCAGCATGTTCAGGGTTAAGCATTGTGTTTAAGACGGTAGTCAGGAAAGGTCATTAGAACTAAAAGCTTAATCTAGTTGGAATGGACAGTATATCACTATTGTAACTACGAGATGCAAACCGCAAGTCTAAGAGGTCTTGAAAAGGAAAGCGAACGTACATGCTACATGACACACATTCATTTTTCTATCTGCTCGCTACTTGATACCAAATTAGTCTATAATTATGATCTGAAATAACTATTTGTTTTTGCACTAATTTGTCAACGTAAAATACAGATGGTGAAAAAAGACTGACAAAGTCCAAGCAACAAATTATGACTTACAAACTCTGGTACGGCCTGATTTTAATTGTTGTGTCTTACATAAATAACAGAATCTGAGTATCTTAGCAGATTTATACTTCTTAACAGAGAACCAACTGTTGAAATGAATGGAGAATATTTCTTTGAATTGAGAGGAACCGCGGAAGAGCACTTTTATCCCAAATTGTGTTACCAGAGTATTGGAACATTATATTACTAACCAATTCACCTTTCAATAAGGTGGAGTTTATATCGGCTGTTCTCTTGTATCACAGTGTTTGTGATTTGAGTTAAATAATGGTTATGTTGTTGCTGTTGTTATTGTTGTTACACTAAGTCTCCTGTTGACAACAGTCATTTAAATTCAACATTGACCATAAATGATACAGGTGAAGTTCGGCCACATGGTACAGTATAGTTCTACTGGTTTGAAACCAGATTAACTAATTTAATGGCATTTGAATAGCTCTTCAAATGAAAAAAAGTCTGTACTGGAAGAGGTAGGATAGGCAATATTGTGAAAAAAAAGAAAAATTTATTTAGTTTAATTGGTAGCAGTTCACACGATATCTCTAGGCATTGTGGCCTTGACCGTTTGAAGTGGCACATGAAGAACACTGTAGGGGTGCATACTGAAATAAGATTTTCTTTGATGTATAACTCAATAGAATTACTTTTAATTATTTAAAGACTTCAAAAGGGATTTTTAATAATGTCTTATGTTACATTGAATTTGTAACAATATGAGAGTGCATATTATTTGACACAAGAAAATAAAGAGAACTATTTTGACCATTCTAAACAAATACAAATATACAATAGAAGTCTTAATTCATTATTAATCGAAAATACAAAAGGTATTTCTAAAACAATTATGAATGAATTATTATATGAAAACATATCGAAAGATCTCGGCAGAAAAACCTATAATAACAGTGCAAAACCACTCCCTTATAGGATAATAAACCACTTCACCATTCACCTGTTCAAAGCTCTTGGCAACAAAACGAGTTTGTATAAAACACAGTTCTTTAAGCTCATGAATTGTACAGAACATTACAAACTCAGTACCAAGTTTGCAGATTTATACTCAACTCGTGAATTTAAAAGGTACTTGTGTATTTCACTTGTTCAAGAAGCGTCGGCATGTACTTCCTGTACAGAATTCGGCGGCGGCGAATGACCATGACTGGTCATCTGCAGCTGTGACAGTTCATGACCGTAATTTGCCAACGCCATTGGTGGAACAGTATTGTGAATTGGGATGCTTCGCGAGGTATCCATTGTCAACTGCGTTTTTGTCCGAGGACCCAGGGTAACACGGGTGGTTGAAAAACACATCTCGGACCTGTCGAGGCGTTCAGACTGTATTGTTGTATTGTATCTATCCAGCGACGGCAAAACAAGCGGTGCAAGGTCTGGTCTTGGACTTACGTAATGATCAAGTTGGATCGGGCCATTTATCTGTTGCTTCTGAGCAAGCTTCGATCGGAGGTTAATCAACTGCGAATCTGACACAGACGATTTCGGTACATTTTGACTTGAGGCTGTAGCTAGTTTTGGAAAGCTGGTGTTCTGTCGTAGAAAATCAAACTTGGTTTGTTGACGCATAATTCTCCTGGCAGGAAACTGTTTGTAATTCTTCTCAAATAATGGGCGCGAACCATCCTCTTCCTGTGAAGCTGTAGGACTGATATTTTCATTAACCTCTAGTGCTATTTTCCTCGGCTGTGAACCCATGAAAGTGGTAGAGTAAAATGTCATTTCTCTTGTTGGTCTGTCAGCTTTATAAATGTTCTTTTTCGCCGACATTTTGTGACTTAAGTCATTTATTTCTTGTGCCCTGCATCTGTCTGATATGTCGTTTAAAATCCGCTGGTGTTTTCCTAAACGCCGGCGTTCAAAGCTGTTGGCTAGTTCCATAACGGCGACCTTTTCCGGCGTCGGCAGGCGTCGCCCGTCTCGATACTGATTGAGGTAGACGGGCATGACACGTGTCGCCTCACGGTCAATGGAAAAGTGAGGTGGAGGTGGGGGTGAGGTGAGATCGCCATAGATATTTTGAGCTTTGAACAGTCGCATTTTATTAAGTTTACGTCAAAAGAAAACGCGTCACTTCCTTTGCTTTAACGACACATTCAGTTGTTTTATATTCCTTATTTGTTGTTTTAATCTGCAATGTCATCAAGCCATTTTATTCACAAATGTTTCACATGTCCTAATTCCAATAAAGCGTCACGCTATTCATCCGAAACTTGAACGTTTTGTATCGTTTAAAGTTCTCTTCGTTTATCACTTTATATAGCCTGTATTTATCAGGTGTAAATGTTATTTAAACTTAATTGTATTTACCAAGTAATATTATATGTGATTGTATATAACTCGTTATTTCGTCTTAAAACCAATAATCTTCTGATAATCTCCACATGTATATATCTCAAGGAAAAAATTAACTGAATTTTCTTGCTTCAGCGCAAACTGTCTTCAGAGATGGTAACAGAAATTAATTGCACTGTTTACATTTTGTTAGCTATTATGTCAAAAAATTCTAATATAAAAACTGACAGTTGAAGAGTCATCAGCTGTTTCATCCGTTACTCTTTAATCTTGATTTTCACAACAATCGAAAACTGCTACTTTGTAGTAGAAAAGAATGCCAGCAAATATTTGTAAGGTTTGAATACGTCTATTTCGTTACTGTAATCCCCAACTTGTTCATTTAAAGTAAAGCTGCGTACTTTTGAATGGATTTTTTCGACAGCTATAACAAAACTATTATTAAATGGTATTATTTTGATAAATCTTTTTGGCATTAACGATAAGCCGGTAGGCAAAAACCAATTCAGAAGTAACCACGTAAAACATAATAACAAGATACCGGTTTGATCTATAATCTAAAGAACTACGCCTCATAGCTTGTTCGGATTTTTCATTTCCAAAAAAGGATACAACTTTAACTTAAATTTTTGAAGTCGAACGACATTCTTTGGACTGTATAATTGAATGAAGAAGTGTCTGTTTACTTTTGACTTATTATATATAGTAAATTAGGTAAAATGATTGTGTTAATTTGCGTTTGAAACAAAAACACTGAACAATATAGAAATAGAATCACTTGAAATATTTCAAAACACTAATTCGATTATTTTATGTACGTACACAACCATTTTCAAAACAGTCATCTGTACAGTTAGTTCACATAGACAGTCATTTGTACAGTTAGTTTACACAAAACAGACATCTGTACAGTTAGTTTACATAAACAGACATCTGCACAGTTAGTTTACATAAACAGTCATCTGCACAGTTAGTTTACATAAACAGTAACTTTCAGATGCGTGACAAGGACCTATGTGACAGACACTTGAATATTATATAACAACAAAGGCTGCAAACCTTGTCTGATATTTGCACATTACTGTGCAAACAAAAAAATTCAAATCCATTTAATAATGGTACATTACATCTCTCGTTACTATTTTGCCATAACTATTTCGCAGCCGATGCAGTTTGTGCTGTTTATCGAAAGTACTTTTTACTGGTAATTAACAATAATCATGAACACTGCAGTTAATTTTTTTTCACCGATGGTTTGTGTCGCTTTAAAGCCGCCACATGCTTGCTGCTTTTTTTTCGCAGATAGCGCCTCTTGTCAACACTACATAACTTCTGGGATACTGTTGAAGATTTCATTGTACCTATACAAACCTGATAAGAGCTGATTAATTGGTACCACTTATAAACATTTTCTATTTTGTAAAGGAAACATTGAAGAAAAAAATGTAACCTAGAGTTGCCGGGGCTTATTGAAAATGCAATTTGTCATGTAGACAACGACGGCCATTGAAAATGGATGACAGTCGCGGTAATTCAAGATGTTTAATTAATGCAAATGTTTACAATGACATAAAACTGCGCAATATTGGGAAAAAAATAAAAACATGTTTTCTTTTCAAGAGGTCCAAACTTTGTCCTAGTGCATTCAGTTGCAGATTTTCTCTGGGGAAATGAAAATAAATCATGATTTGTGCGTAATGAATAATACTTCTAAACTGTAAAGTTGGTACAGAAATAGTGATTTAAATCCGAGGGGATGTGAGGGGGTTGTGCGAGAGGCATAAAATAAACACAAATATGAGCATGCAATAATTAACATTCTAACGAGGCAGTAATCTTACCACAAGCCAGCCAAAATCCATTTACTTTTATCAGAATAGTTTAGTTAATAAGGCTCATTTCCTGCTGTATCAGCCATTTTGAATATGTACTCCCACGTGGGCTGAATATGGTAAATATGCATAAAAGTTTAAATCTCATCTATTTTTATGTTTTTATTATTCTCTTTCTTCAATTAAATTACTCACAGCACACAGACATATGACTCTCAGAAATGGTAGACACTTAGGAGAAATACTAAAATGTATTTTGATCAATATATAACATGCTACCAGTCAAAATTTAAAGACAACAAATGGTCGAACCTGTCACTTAATAGCGAGCAGAAGTACAGATAATCGTTTTACTATACCAAGTCAGTGTTGGTGCAACCAAAAGATTGTGACACCATTCAAATCTGCTATCTATCTTATTTTAATTTCCCAAGGTTCAAACTCAAGACAGTAAACACTAGGCAGACAAAGTCCCACTGCATTAATATACTTGGCAAACATTAGGTAGGTATAATGCATGTTCCCGAAACAGTAAACTTTTGTAGTTCAGTTTTAATTGTACCATTGATGAATAAGTGTTAAGTTTTTTGTCCACCCCTCGAAAGTAATGGCATATATCTATGCATTTCTGGATCACCCCACAGACAACGTATTCTCAAAACGACAACTCTGTTGAGAAAAATATCCAGAGAAATCTTAGTTACCTCCCTTTGTCAATAGATTATGTCTAAATAACACCTCTTTCGGAAAAAATATGGATCATTGTATTTCACTCAACTGATGTGTAATCTTTGGCTCTATATTATTTTTTACTTAAAAATGAGTGATTAAATATTTAAGTAAAAGCCATTTTCTCATGACAAAGATGTAAAGATCTCTTTCGACGATTTCCCATTCGCGTGGTAAAATTCACAGTGACGGGCGATTCGAACAATAACAATTCCAGTGCAAAAAGAGTATGCACGAAAAAAAATCGGGTCAATTTCAACGGACATTCTTTCGTCTATTTCAGTACGAAATTTCCACACGGTAAATTTCTGTTGTAACTGGTACACTCATAGACCAAATGACTAATGGGTCTTGAAACCTTTACACGAATATTATCGCTCTGAAATTTTAAAATTCCTTATGTCAAGTTTTAACTCGAACTGTGTGCATGGGACACAGATGCCCCCACCATCCATCAGGGCCGGCAAAATTTCTCCGTGATAATTGATCTATAGGTCATTTGTCCCTCATCTCTGAAGCAAGTGAGGAAGTAGTCGGTCACTTGCGGAGAAATTAGTTAGTAAACTGGTTGGATACCCAGGAACACTGGTTAGGTGGACTGACCGCTGGGATATGACCTTAGCTGTTAAACTGGCGTTAAACCCCAATAAACCAAACCAAAGCCCCCACCATTGACAAAAGATCATAAGTTAATGGTTAAAATATAAGAAGAGTCAGTTGGAATGACGAAAACAGTAAAACTTAATTAGGTATTTAATGAACAGATTACTGCAAAACATAGTCCTTTAGAATTTGTTTTTTTATCACGAATTAAGTCAAAAAAGGGCCATAACTCTGATAAAATTGGGTATGTCACGCCCAGTTTTGAAAGGGAACCTGTTGTTTCATAGGACACATATACATTCAAAATATGAATGAAATCTGTGCAAGCGTTTACATTTAATTGTGCAGAAATGAAATGTGGAGTCTAAAAAGGACATAACTCTGATAAAATTGGAGGTGTCAATTCCAATTTCAAAAGGATCCTGAAGTTTCATAAGACACATATACATGCAAATTATGAGTGAAATATGTGCTAGTGTTTTCCTTCAAATGCTCGGAAACGAAATGTGGATGGACGGACAGGTGAAACACTTAATGCCCCTCGCCATTCTTCAAATGGCGGGGCATAAATTACGTAACATGGTATTTCAGGTCAATTTTAAAGCTCTCTTTACAGTAAAAGTCATGTCAGGTAGGCAGTTTATCTAGCGATTGTTCTTGGGAAGGACTAGACCATATCCTCCACAAGTCCTCTGCAAACTACCTCACGTAAACAGTTATGGCCAAAATCGGGACTCACACCTTACATCAGTGAGAGGTTCACAAGTCATCAACTAGACCACAATGGTAGGTCAAACTTGGTTAGAATGACAGACAATGAAAACTAAGATATTCAAAGAAATTTAAAAACAAAATATTCTGGAAACATGAAGCCTTTATTTCTACTTTTAAATGCATTATTAACAATGATGAATCACAATACCGTGTAATTAATTGCAATAAATACAAGTCACAGTGGCATTTTACAAATTTGTAACACAAAATAATAATACAAGCACAGTGTATACTATCATAGGATTACTGTTAAATGCAGGAAGGATTTGTATATAAATCTGAAATAAAAAATGAAAATAACTCAGAAAAAGATCACAGAAATCCATGACAAAACAACTGATGTCAATAGATATATGATGTCATAACTATCTCGTGGAAGGGGTCAATAATCTGATGAGGCCTAATGTTGAAAGGATAACACACTGGTCTTAGCCTGGAGATTGTAGGTTCAAAGCATATCACAGTGTTCTGACTACTACAGGTAAAATCCTGCTTTACAGTATAAGACCTGGTCAGAGTCCAAATGGCAATCACTCTGTCAAAAAAACTCTTATTTTACAACTGACATGAAACATGTGGAGGTAACTTTAAACTAACACTGTCACCAATCATATTTCATATATTAGTCCAACAATACAAAAGACATATAAAAAGATATGGATAATATTCGAGAAAAATATAAAAATTTCATGAGAAGTTTTTAAAGAGCCCATTTTAAATGCATTAAAATTGCACCAAGAGGTTTTGTCATTCACTCTTAAAATATGACTCAAATAGACATTGTCATGGAATAACTATTCTCAGATTATAAATCTGATGTAATAAAAAATTAAAAATACTTGCATAATATGAAAAAGATGGGAACTGTTCAAAGACAGCAAACTCATTCAATGAGTTGTGAAAAGCACTGCAAATATTGAAAAAGTAATTTCTAAAAAGCCTTTTCAAAACAGTTTTTAACAGAGTTAAGAACAAATACACACACTACAAGACTTTGAAAGAAATTCTTTGTAACCATATTGGAACACTTATTCACAATATTATGATTGCACTTACAAAAGGAGACTTTCTTCCATTTAATCGAACAGTACATAAATAGTTATAATAAATAGCAAATCAAATAATACATAAGTTGTTAAAATACATTAGTTTTCCTTCAAGAAGCATTATAAATCTTTGAGTGTATATATTATTTTCTTGTCAATAACTCATTACACAACAGAGGAAGCTTAACAAAAATATGACAAATTCTTCACTGGAGAGTCAAAATCCCTAAAAATAAGAGCAATGATGGCTGTATATTGCTCACCTGAGGACAACTTCTACTTGCAAAGGAAAAGGCGAGATATGCAAGGTCAACCTGTGTTCAGGTGAGCTTAAATGGTTGGTAATTGGTAATTAAGCATGAAATGTGGCTTGTAAACTAAATAAATCATAAATGCAAAAATATGACAGCACTACATAGTATCAGACTATTATCATGTAAAAATGAACAAAACTTAAGAGAAAAAAAATTGATATGGACTATTATATGCTATGTCAAAGTGGAAAAGCAAATAGATGAATTATTGTGAATAACATTTTCTTGGAATTTTCTCTATGTTTTCAATTACAAGAAAATTCTGATTTTGGAAAAAGAAACTCTTCTTTTACCTTTTATCACTATTAGAAACCTGCATATTCATAAGCTGGTTTCATTCAGTGCTACGATAACCCAATCTGTTTTGCAAATTAACAGTTAAGTCCAGGTAGTAAAACCAGTCAAAAAGTGAATTTTATAATGAATTGGTATTAATAACAGACCTTTTTAGCTCTAAATCTGACCTTTGTTCCTTCAAACTGATGATTTATGCATTTGTTTTGAAATATTCAAAGTGGTCTTACTGGTAGAATTTCACCGCACTGTTCTTTTTTCAACAGAAAAGCATAACAAAAATGGACTCTTCAAGTGTAAAATCATACAATACAAGATAGATCCAAATTTCTAAAACACAACAATGCAAAAAAGGTTTGCATGTTGTTCCATATTATAGTACCTATTCATACCAAGTGTGAAAATAGAATATATAATTATACAGTATTTCATATTGTACAGTTAAAATTTGTCATGACATCATTTTTCATCTGTTTCAAGCACAAGTAAAGTTGACATCTTTCTGTCTTCATAAGTTGCCAACCCTTATCGTATCTCTCACCAAAAAGATTTATTTTGTCTTCTTGAAGAGGACCCTTCAAATGTAGACCTTGAATTCACATTGAACAAACCATTCTGTGAACCATTTCTCTGTGTAGAAGAATTAAATAAACTGTTCCTTTGTGTGGCATTAAATGAATGATTTGCACCAGACAACGGTGATGACACCGTAGGTTTGTTAAAAACAGAGCCATTACTTGCACTGGTTGTTCCAAATTTGTCTGTGCTTTCACTGTTCAAGAAACTCACACCTCCTTGGCTGTTTAAATTACCTCCCCTGAATAAATTAGAATTCCCAGAGTTCATTCCATTTCCAAATTGTGAGCCAAAATGGCTGCCCCCAGTCTGTGGATACACTCCAGTGCTTGAACTGGAAACATTTCTTGGTGAAACTGGTTTGTCTGCTGGGTTTTGTAAATCATTTCCAAATGAATAGCTAAATGGCCTTCGAGCAGTCTGGCTACCTACACCCCAAGATTTACCTCCTGTATCTGCGAAAAGAAATTAAAAAAACAATGGAACTGTTTTAAAACAAAAATATGAACACTAATTTAGAAATTGAAGGTCATATGAAAAAGTGCAAAACTGTATGAAATTTTTGAAAGACAATCATATGTATTAAAAGCAAGAAGTTCATAATGGTGCTTATCTGCTTAATAAGGCTGAAAATAACAAGGTCAAGGTCAAAAGAAATCAATTTCACACACACACAAAAAACAACCTTAAATGGGTCTGTTGTCTGGAAAGACTAAATGCGTGATTTTCAGAATTTCCACATAATATACATAAAAACATGTTACTTATCTTTTCATGATTCAACCATGTGTTTAAAATCAATTCAACTTCCCGAATTGCTGTTGATACTACAGGAGATATCCTTAACATTTCACAGATATTTATGTTATAAGGAATTAAAAATGTCTGCCTATTTAAACAAGCAAACCTGAATTTCCTAAAGTTCCAGAGTTGTCAATTCTTGCAGTTGAAGAACCTCCAAATGAGGAGCCAAAGTCATCTTTATCTGTAATAAGAACAGAAGTATGTACCAACAATATTCATGAGGAAAGATTTTAATATTAAAAAAATATTTAGGACTCGAACTCAACAGTTATTAGTGTAACATTTAGACAGTATTTTGTTGTCTTTGATCTGTCCTTTGTTGATTAACTGAGACCATGTGAAATGAAACTGATTAATTGGTAATTGAATATTTGGCCTCAATGCAAAACAGTCATGAAGATTACATAGGTCATAATTTTTCTGAGACTTGACTTTTTACCTTTTGCAGCACCCCCATGTCTGGAGTAATATCCTTTGTTAGTGTTAAAATGAAGACTGTCTGCCTTTGGCTGTTTCACACCACCACTTGCATTCACATTGCGCTGAATGCTCCAAACTCCATCCAGCTCAAACTTGGAACCAAGCTGGTTACCTGCAGTAAAGTAATGATTAGTACTGTTTAAAGAATCAAACCTGCATCATCTTCAAGAAAGACATTTGAAAACACAATGAGTGCTTTTAAATCATCAAAATAAGCTAGACTGTCTTACATCCTGCCCTACTGAAGTCCTAACTTATTTTTGTCAAGAATTTTTGTCCAAAAATAAATCGCTGTTAAATTTACGACAGCCCATGAACACTGAAGCTATAAAGTAAATTTTACGGCATGAATGTTACCTGTGTTGTTTTGTTTCTGGTTTTTTGAGTTGAAGTTCCAAGGAAGATCATCTTCTTCCTCTTCGTTTCCTTTCTTTGGCCCTGTATACAAGAATTTCTTTGCTCCACCTGAAAAAAATACATGCTGTTACAATGAACCAGGAAGATATCTGATATATGGCTGAAGTTCAAAGGGAACAAATCCCTAGATTCTACTCTTGTTGCCATTTAAACCTCATAAGTTTTGGACATTTACGAACGCATGTAGCAATTGAATGTGTTTAATCATTTCACAATGGAACAATTTTGAAATTTTAAGAACACTTAAGTTATATACTTCACAAAAGTAAGTTATATACTTCACAAAAGTTATGTCACCATTGGTCCTAAATAAAAATAATGATGTTTTCAATGATATATTTGCACTTATTTCAACCACAATGTAGCTGTTTAAACGTAAAATTTTCTGCTATATAATTATCAGGGTATAAACATTCTTAAGTATATAACATTATAGATTTATCAGCCTACTTTAAACCACTTTAGATGTACTCAATACTGTAGGTTTATTTCAAGTTTTCAACACAATAAAATATGGTCAATGACAGTTCATTTTAAAGTCTATGCAGAAAAACATACCACCCATAATCTGTACTTTGTCCCACTATTTCTTTCAGGTACCTTTTTAACATTTATATTTTTTCTTACGTTCTGATAATGTTTCCAAGAAATGAATGAATGAAGAAAGAAAGAAAGAGTCAGAAAGAAAGAAAGAAAGAAATAAAGATAGAAAGAAAGAAAGAAAGAAAGAAAGAAAGAAAGAAAGAAAGAAAGAAAGGAAGGAAGGAAGGATGGATGGATGGATGGATGGATGGATGGATGGATGGATGGATGGATGGACGGACGGACGACCAGACCAGCGGACCGGACCGGACCAGACCAGACCGGACCAGACCAGACCGGACCAACAGACAGAAAGAAAGAAGATGTCTTCACAGTCATATAAACAACAGCCTGAGCAAAATGTGGTCAAATTAAGCTCATGCCTCAACCATTTGTTTTGAAATAGTGTATCAAACAGAACATATGTTACTTTATTTAGTCTGCCATGTTGTCCCACTTCCCCTCACCTTATTACAAGTCTGTAAGAATTACTTTTTCTATTTTCCTTCTTCAAAATATTATATTACATTTAACGTTCTTCTATCCAGTCAGTGTGAATTTTAATGACTGGCAGTTAAATTTACTATTATAACATCTTTCTAAAAGCTTTAAAAAAATCTTAAAGTTTTTATTCTCTTACCCATTTAGAATCTTCCTCTGTGATAATTATGTTTTGGTCCTTAAAAATTCTTTATCACTAACTCCATGAGATAAATAATTATTATACTATAACGAATACATTTTTGCAATATCTTTCACAATATTAAAATCTGTGCATTTTTGATAATTTTCCAGTTCCACATGTTTCTTCGAGTCAAACTGAATCAAATGAACTGTTTCATATCCTCTTTCTGACACTGGAAATGTTGTCACAATAATCTGTATCCATTTACAATTAACAGTCATTCAAGTCTTTTATTTCTGCTCATTATTCTATTATTTTTAACATAAACTGTTAACAAACCCACAAAACAATGAAACAATGTGCTTCACCACCATTTAAGAAGGCAACGTAATAAAAAGAATTGAAATCTTAACTGATTTTTAGCAAACAATATCTAGTTAATCGCAGATTTTATGTTTCAAAATATAGATTAGTATATCACAAAGCCAGAAGTGTTTGGTTACAATTTGGTGTGACCAAGGGTCAAAGGTCACCTTACTTTGCAATCAGATTAAAAACTTAAGCCGTGGAAAAAATATCATATTGTTGGAGCCATAAGTTGTTTATGTCATTTAAAAATGTATTTACTGATCGAAGATATTTGAAAAAAAATCCCTATATATATTTAATCAATTCTAGTATAATATATGCAAAACTAACTGAATTGCTCTTAATTATTTCAATGAAAGCATTGTTATACAAAACCTGTAAGGAGTGCACCTGCAAAAAATAACCTCAAAATTACAGTCAAAGTAGTACCTTTTTTAACAGAAATTACCTGTCATGAAAAAAATATTGTATATACTAATACCCATTGTTCAAAAGAATAAGAATATTAGAACACATTTTCATAAATAACTTTTACCACAGTCATTAAGTTTGTAATTAATTCCCTTTAATACATTTTTTCTCTTCTCTGTAACAGAACTATATAAAACCATTCATTTAAACCATGATTTATTTTAAACCACTTTTAATATGATACAGTAATTTTGTTCTGTAGTCATATAAGGTCAGCTAACTGGTAGAAACTAACCAAGATAGTGGCTGCTTAATGGAGGTTTAGTCAGAAATAAAACCATTTACATCACGACATATTGGCTGTTGAAGACAAATGACTGCTATTTTTTGCTTAATAAGAGGCATAACTCTGCCGATTTCCAATATATCCTGGTGCATAAGTTCACATGCTGACAACTATTCTCTGAAAGTTTCATGGCTCTAGCGATTATATGTTTGGAGTTACATGCGACACAAACCGTGTACATACAGACAGTGGGACAGCGTGACAGCCTTAGGAACGGACGGTCAAGGGCACATCTATATGCCCACCCCACCCCCTAAAGTGGTAGGGGCATAAAAATGGTAGAAAACTGTTTCGTTTGGTTTCGTTTAAGTCATGAGAATGTACTGTAAATTATGTTGTTGTTGTTGTTTTTTGTATTGATTCAGTAAAAGATGACTGTTAATAATATCAATAAAAAGCAATAAATCCCGAAACAGAAACCTTAAGAAAAAACAAGTAATTACTTTCAGGAAAGCCATGCAAATGCACTTGTATTGCACTTGTATCAATTTCTTTAAAATAAGCTGGTACACAGTGAGCACTTAATCTCTGAGGTCAAAGACTACCACCAGTTCACAACTTCACACCCAAATGATTCATTTACGTTGATATGCAATCTCTCAGCTGCAATAACTAGACACGATATTGACAGCCTTCGATCAATTATTTCTTTATATAGCTTATCGCATAATCTTAATGAATGATTTGATATTTAACCCACTACCGGTCCATGTTTTCATACTGTTTGCATTGTTGCTAGATACTGAAAGGCCTTCACTATTCACAATCGATGAAAAGCTTGCTTAAGACATACTGTAAAGAAAATACTTATTAAGACAGAGATATAGAAAATCTTCTGAAATAAATAATATTTACAGGTCGAAAGTTGATTTTTTATATTACAGTTGTTGAAGTAATACATTTTGATAATTATACTGTTCCACTAGTCCAAGTGTCCCTTCAGGATACGGATATATACTTTTGACTGTCAATATATTTCACACACAGGGCACATTATAAACATCCAAATGAAAAAGGGTGCCCGAATGGCTTGAAAATGAGAATATGCACCAATTGGAAACATATATATTTCAACTTGACATATTTGTACGAAGCAAGAGGTATCTTTTTCAGAAAAAAAACACAAATAAAATTCATTAAATTTTGTACTTAGATATAACTCTCTTATGTCAAGTTAAACTTTACAAGTGCACTTACGTTCACAGATTTCTAACACTTAAATGGACTTCTGAGACCCTCAGTTACCAGTCACCTTTTCCAATGCAACATTTCTAAATTTAGACAATAATTATGGACAAGGCTGAGACATCTATCTTAAAAAAAATTGTTTTTGTTCTTATGAAAATATTCAAAATCCTCAGTGTTAATAATTATGGTCATGAAACCAACATAACAGTTATCCTGTGTATGTAAACTGCCCCCTATATATCCTTTTCAGGAGCAAACATGCTTATTCACAGTATGAAAAGTTCTAAAACATCTAGAAACAACCAGACTTCCACAAAATAAAATTAACAAGGTAATGGAAACTCCACAGAACTTGGTACTTACCTGACTGCGATGCCATCTTGTGAAATACTTCCAGGCTCTTTTGTTCACTAAATTACCACCAAATGTCTTAAAAAATGTACACCTCAGATAAACTATTGACGGTTCATGTAATTAAGTTTGTATCTGAAAACAGACCTCTGCCATTAACAAGAGATCTTTGACGTCTTGAAGAGAAAACAATATAAACTTCAAATAAATTCATTTATTATTAATACTGCTATCTGACAATAATAAACATGTCACGATTTGACCCAATCAGCTTTCCTAAAGGCAAACTTGGCTTTGTTTGAGTTGCAAATACTTTCATTATTTATTTACAATTCAAGCTTTAAAAATTATTTACATTACACTAGGTCAGTGCAAACACAAAGAAAACTATTGAGAAAATCTGCTTGAAATATTCATAACACAATTATTAAAATTCCTTACATTTGAAACTTAGTTAAAAACTAGTTAATTTGCCTGCTATAGTAAAAAAAATTCAAAGCATATACAAAAACATGTCTGAATTTTTAGTTTAAATTTAAACCAACAACAAAATACATACTAACATAATTATCCATGTTTAAAGCTTAAATACAATGATGTTTTAGAATACCTTAATCTATGATACACACTTTTAACCATTCAATCTGTCAAACCATCGAAAAGTTTATGTCCTATTTAGCACCATAAATTACCATTTTCAATAGCACAGTGGCTATTGAACAAAATGTACTTTCACAAAAATCTAATAAAATATTTTATGGCAAAAGCACTTGAAATTTCTGTTTACAGTTACAAACATTTCCTTCCAGTTTAAAAGGATTCCTCTGTTGTCCTAATGTACATTAGACAATTTCCTTTTACACATCCAATTACTGTGATTTTCTGATCGAAAACTTATTCATGAGTTTGTTATGTCTTCCTTATCAGAAATCTTATCAATACTTTGTTGACAACAATTATCTTTTAAAACATTCTGACAAGTGCGTATTTATTGTCAAGCTTTTGTAGTGTCAAGGTACAACGCTTTGAACAAAATGCAACATCAAAATCATTTTTCCATATAATGTGTCAAAGTAGTCACATGGCAAAATATCTGCATGAGTCTAGTAAACAAAAATCACAAATGTTCAAAAGTTTATCTTGATATATTACTTGAAGATAGTTAGGGCCTAATGCATTGCCTCAACCCTAATGTGAGTGCTCAATTCCATTTTTCAGAAGTCGTGGGTTCAATTCCTGCCAAAGCCAATTTATTTTCTTTAGTTAATGTCTTTATGTTTCTGTTTGGGTTTTTAAACTTTTTTTAGAATTAGACTGTTGTTTCAATTTAAATATATTCTGAAAGTAAGTCTAATTAATAGGTATACATATTATTTGTTTTGTTAATTTTGTCCAAAAATTTCAGACTGCGTTAGCACCATTGCTGTAGATTTTATAGTCAGAAGAAGAAAAAGCCATGCTGCATGTGCTTCTTTTTTTTAAGACCTATAAAGTCTGGTAGCGTTTCAAGTTGATACTTGTCATTTCTTCTAAATCTCATGGTAAAATTGTCATAATTCTATACTGTCAATATTTCCGCTTCGATCTAAGACAGTATGTATGTCTAATCAGATCAATTTACCAAAGGTAGCTTATCAAACTTTTGTTCAAATTTAAGGTATTAGATTAAAATATAAACAGAACTATAGATATTGTTACAAACATTTCATTTTTTATTAATACTGGTTTCCTAAGATATTACTACTTGCCTGTTATGTGTATCATCATTTGTTTTTGAGTGAAATGGTAGCTTTCACAGTGGTATGTCTAATTATTAATGAAAAATTAATCCTTTTCTTCTGATCTCTAATCTTAAACTGGGTTCTTCAGGGAACTGCTAAGATTATAAATACGGTATGACTGAAAACCAAAAAGGGCCCTATTCGCAAAAAGGGCCTCATTCTTAGGAAAAGGGCCATAAATTTTAAATATGTTCAAGATATGAATGAATAAATGGTTTAAAAGTAAAGTGCCTGTTTTAAACTGTATAATACGAAAGCACATGTTTCTTTCTCTAGTCAGTAAGTCGCTAAACTGTCTCTGCAAACCATATGAATGTAAGTAACAGTAATGCAATACATTCACAGAAGTTTACTTTGACTAAATTGACAAATTACTTGAGCACATATTTTTATGAAAAATAACAGACTCAAGATTAAAATAGGCCATTTTCATTCCATGACAAGTCCTTTACATAGCTTGAACATGCGATAAACAAGGCTATCATTCAGATACGAAAAAAAAAAAAATCAAAATTCTGAATTGTATTACACTTCAGTTTATCAAACTTTGTAATGCAAGATACTGAAACATTTAAAAGACTATTTCAAAAAGGATATTATTTGTATTTTTCTCTTGTGTTAGCCCCTTTTCGTATGCCACCTAATCCTTTTTGTAGAGAAAGAATACATGAGAACTTTATACAAAATAATTATTGATATGACCACTTAATTAAAAAAAAAAACAGTCTTAGTTTAAATTTTGTTATAGCATTTCCATACACAGAACATATTTAAACCATTTAATCACATATATTGAACGTCAAGAAAAATTTAGTCCTTTTCCTAAGAATCAGGCCCATTTCATGAAAAGGGCCCTTTTTGGTTTTCAGTCATACCCTTATAGATACAATGTATCTGCATCCAATTCATGTGCATATTAATTATTTTCCATTCAAATAAAGTTACTTATATTAAAAGAAGTAAATTATCATCAATTATTTATCTTATATCAACCAATCCATCTATCTAGCCTTATTCAATGTGCTTAAAGAGTTGAACATTCTTTAAAGATCTGATATTGTTTTAGTTGTCCAAGCTTCAAGCCACAGAAGGTGAGCAAGCCCTTAAAATCAGTTCTCCTTCAGAGTTAAAATAGTAAGACAAACATCTATCTATGGTAACCAAACAAATCGGTAACACGACAAATCGGTCTTGTTACCGATTTGTCAGAAAATCCTATCTATCTATCTATCTATCTATCTATCTATCTATCTATCTATCTATCTATCTTTAATGTCAAAACCCATGTGATGATGTAGATACTGTCTGGATATTAACAAAGTAAAAAGAATATAGATCTAAATTAAAATGTACAAATCTGGAACAAAGAGTTAAGATCAGGGAGAAAGACAACTAGCTGACTGGGGCAAAACTTGTTCAACAGACAGGTAAAATATCATTTTATCAAAGCATGTTTTTTTCTCTCTCTCTCTTTACTTACTAAGCCTGTACTGACAAAAATAGGGATAGCCAGGTTCTAAATTATACGAAATTATTTGGTGCGATTTGCATGTCTCATCAACTCTCAAAAATTTCAAGAAATAAGTCTACTGTGTCCAGTGTTTATAATAAATTTATTGTCTACCTCTTTCATTCGATCCAAAGTCGTTGTTCTTCATTTTTAATTTTGAAATTTGATCCAAATAGCATCTTGATTTAACGATTATAAAATTTAACGTTGTTTACATTGGATTTTAATTCAGCTCGAAAGGACACTCCAAAGATAAATTCCGAATTTGGGTAGAATAACTTAGCTGTTGTTGCCTCAAAAATTTATGTTTCTGGAAACTTAAAGCAGGGAGCCTTTTCACAAAAATATAGTAAGTAAAAAAAAGTCTTTATTTTTGTCTTAGAAGTAGGAACTGTTTATTAATTTCTTCCTTTCGTTCAAGTAGTCAATAGGCGAACGTAGGCCGTATCGTTGCTGGTCGTTTCTTCCTACACCTATTCAGGGTAGTAAAATTCTTCGAGTTTTACCTGATTATATGTATTTGCTATATCTGATACATAAAATTGTTAAATATTGGTTTCTGTGTGGAAAAAATTGGTAGCTCTATGTCTAAATATTTATTGCACTTCAAATAAAAATGGCTTTTGAGAACCAAGTCAGCAAGATCTTCTCACTTGTATATATCTTTATTAGAATCTAGTTTAAATTTTGTTTATTAATGTAGACACATCGTTAAAGAAACAAAATGCAACGCAATACGCTACATTCTCAGTAAATGAACAAAAGGATTTAGTAATCCTTATAAGCTACCATTCAAACCTTCTATCGAGTTAAAAAGTGTTTCTATTTTAATGGACAGGATCATTAAAATTTACTACACTGAATATTTACCACCGGATGGAATAAAAAATATATGAGAGAAACAAATTAACCACAAGTTTATTCCGCATGAAAATCTTTAAATTGCCATTAAAGACATGTTCGTGTAAATAAGTCGTATACAATTATTTTTACACTGTGAATTTTTCATGTTAAATTTTGAATTCTTTTATTTGTCGCGAAGAATACAATCTATAGAAAAGAAACACATTTCCAGTAATATTAAATGATTTCAATGCGCATTTATGCTTTGAGCACAAATGAAACAAGATATAAAAGAAATAAATACTAGTAGTATACCAGTTCATTTATCTTCTGTACTTTCTAGTTATGGAGAAGTATAATGAAATATTTTCACGAAGAATATAGAAACATTTCCATTTGATTTTGTTATGTCTTTCATCAACAACCGTACTGATGAAGGGAATTAGGACAAGTGTTTCGGGATATCATCAGCACTCTTCTTCATCAAAAACACCCAGTGATATGTTTGCCATCCCAGAACTTCCTTCGTTTGCTTTATCTGAAGCACTCTGCTCTGGAATGTCAGAAAGGAAGTTAAATGGACTTGAACTCTCCGCAGGAAGAGTTAAAGCCTCGGTTGTCTCAACATGTTGACTGTTTGAAGTATGTAGAAGTTCCGAGAAACTTTCTCCATTATATTCTGTTCCAAAATTCTGCATATTACTCAAATCGTTGCTATTTCCTTTACTTACATTGCCATATGACAGAGTTGTTACTAAATCGGTTGATTTTGTTATATCGAATTCGTCATCGTTTACAGAAATGCTTTCGTTTTTAGATGTATCCTTATGTACATCTACTTTTGTATCTGTGTTTGGCTTCTCAAAGCTAAGAACTTTAGTTTCAAAAGTATCATAAGCTTTAAAATGTTTACTGTGAACCATCTCGGAGGGTTCGTTGGCTTCAGATTCACTTTCAGAAGATGAATCGGTCTTTGAAGTATCATCATCACTATTATTTGAAACTTGAAAATTGAAATTATGAGGAAGAACTTTCTTTCTTTCTAAGTTTTCACGAGGGTTTGCAGCATGCGTGTCGATGGCAGAGAATTTTGGTGTAAAAGATTGAGTGAAATCAGTGAGAGCTGGGCTATTATCATCAAAGCTTTTTTCCAAAGCCACGTTCTCGAACCCATGCTGGTTTTTGGAGGACACGTCTATGTCCATATCTTCATCTTGCTTCATTCCAGTTGTGAAAAACTCAGTGCCTTCGTCTTCAAGAAAGCCTTCATTGCTTTGATCTGTTTCAGCCGAATGAATACAAGCAGTGTCTTGTGTCAAATTTTGGGTATAGCTATCCGAGATAAAACTAAATGTACTCGGTGTTATGTCATTAAACTGAACAAGTGAATTGTCTTTTAAACTATCATTAGTCGAAGTGTTTGTATTTTCATGATCAAAGTCAAAAGTGTCGTTTTCAAAATAATTATTTTTTTCAGTACTTTCTGAATGAATTTCAACAGGATTATTAGAGTCATATTCTACTTCATTTGCTTTAGACTCAGTCTTATATACATCTAGATTTAATTGTTCAGTGTTTTGTTCAGTAGGAACTTTGAAAGTTACCCGAGCATCTTGCATACAATAAATAAGTTCTTCATCTCCTTCATTTGTTTCAGCGCCAATATCGTGCATGTTATAGCTTTCGTTCTCACTGAAATTCTCCCCTAAATCTTCTTTTGAAGAAATTTTTCCTTTTTCTTTACCTTTAGTATCAAAAGTTGCATAGTTTAACTTCTTGTTTTCAGATTCTGAAATTTCAGACGAGTTGATTCCACATATAACCGGTGTAGATTTAGATATTTCTCCCATTCCTTTCGGGAGACTAAATCCGTGTATACCACCGGAATCTCCAAAACTTTGTTCAGACTCAATGTCATTTAGTGTGAAAGCCCGTCTGCCGCGAACTGGACTCATGTTCGTGCTATCTAGATAAACCGGAAGTGTCGGCTCGTTTTCCAAGATAAACGACTCTTGTATGAACACTGTCGGTGTAGGAGGATTGGTATCTAGGACAATATTTTCATTTGACATGTTTAGACTGAAGTTCTTTGTTCCTGTATCAGTTTCAGCAGATGTACTGTCAGAGTTGTTATCAGTTGCCGGAAGAGACTGCTCGCTATCGAACCCGGTAGAAGAACTTTCGGGTAAGCTTTTCTGGAAATCGCTTTCCGTTACATTGCCTTTCTGTTGACCGTTTACGTTTTCTTGTTGCATTATTTTTTCATTGTCTGGGGTCACTTTTTCAGTGGTGTCTTGGACAGGTTGATTGTTTTTCATTACAACGTCTTCAGACTCTGACATTGTTTCAAAGATATTGTCATATTGCACGTCATTTTGTCCTGCTTCATTTTTGTCTTTCAGCGTAACAGGCGAGGTGTCAGTATGGTTATTTTCATCGAATTCGTCCGTGTTTTTATCTGGTACGTCTACAGCTGCTTCATTTAGAACGTACTGATGCTCCTCTCCTATATTTTCCTCATTATCATTGTCTATGCTCTTATACGGCTTACTTGACTTGATTTCTGAAAACTGGTTTACCGTCTCGACACTGGCTGGCTCGCTACTCCTCGCTTCAAGCACAGAGTCTTGCGTACAAACAGTTTCTGAAGTCTCCAGACTTTCATCCTTGAAAGTATTTTGTGTCGTAGATGGAGTATCATTATCCGATTCCCGTTCAGGGCTAATTGCTTCTTTTTGAGTCTCATTTTGTTTAAGCTGATCGCTGGGGACTGATTCGTTACCGTCATCTATGGTAGATTCTTCTTGAGAATTTATGTCCTTTTCGTTTTCAGTGTTGCTGTTCTGACCCTTTTTCCTGCCAGTATCATTATCGTCATTCTTCTTGTCGCCTGATGAAGTTTCTTCGTCTTTATGCCGGCTGTCAAAAGTATCAGAAAATGATAAACTTATAGTATGCGTTTCAGTGCTTTCGTTTCCTGAGCTTACTTCACTTTCCGTTCTGATTCCTAAGTCCGATTCAGTGACAAGTCCAAACCCATTTTCTAAGTCTTCCACAGTGTCTGTTTTTACAAGTACTGCTCTCTTTGTCTTGGGTCGTTCTCGTGATATACCAACGTTTACTGGTCCTTCTGTGTTATTTGGAATAATTTCTTCAGTCTCTTGAAGCAGTTCAAAACTATCTTTCCGTTCGTCGACATTTCCATCCAAAGTTTCTGTCTTTTTTCCAAAAGTTAGTTTAATGTTTTCATAAGCTATCTCTTCTTCCATTTCAAACGCTCTGTTATCAACACCTTCAGGTCCGTCTTCCTTAACAAGTGAAAGTTCGGGGTTCTTTCGGGAAAGTGTATCCAGTCTCTCCCACTCCTTTTCAGCATCTTGCCTGACCTGAAATGTTATTGCTAAATCACTAGTACATCATAATAGAAAGAGTCTACACACTTTACAAGCACGAAGCAAAGGCATACCTTATTTACCCAATTCATAATACAGGACAACAACATCAAAATTGTGCAGCCTCGATTCAAACAAAGAACCACACATGGTTTAGAAGTGGTTTTGGTAAGTGGCAAAGCAAGAAGTGGCAAAATGACCGATAAGATTTATAGATTTTTATGATATTGTTTATTCAGTTCTTTAGCTTTTATATCTTTTAAATAGTTATTACTGAAACTGTGGAAGTTAAACATAAATTAATCCACATGCGTCACACAGTATATTATAAAGGTATTTTTTATTGTTCACTTTCTTTCAAGAAAAATATTCGCGGCAAGACATCAGAATCCTTAAAAATGTTGTAAAAGATGAGTAAGTGTGTTGTAAATTATATGTTTTTAAACGATTTACCAAAGTTATTGTGGAAGCTCTTGTGTTATAGGCAGGATTGGAGAATCTGTTGAAATCGCGCCCAAGCACCATGCGAACCGGGTACTTCCGTCGATACCATATATAGAAAAGAAGGGCACCCGCACCAATTAGAATCAATGGAACAATAACTCCTGTAACTATAGCTACTGTGTTTTCTCCACCACCGCCAGCTGTAGTTGTCAAGTGTTGCCCCTATCACATAAGAAACGATCTTTGTGTTATACTAGATTGATATATCCAAACATTGAGACTACTCGTTCAAAGATTATCTTTGAATAATTCAGACTGATTATATTGTCTTCAAAGTGAATGTTCTACAAAGGCACAATCTGCGCTTATTTTAAACGTTCTTAGTTTTGAAATATGCATAAAACCTTCGCTGTTTTACATTATCAAAGCAAACAACACGGATGAACCTACCTGAGAAACTGGGGGAAACAACGTTGAAGGTTGTTGGTGACCTCCACCGGGAGACTGTCTACTTATAAACGGTTCTTTTTGCGTTGTAGTCGATGTGGTGGTACTTGTTTCACGCGGAACAGATGTGCTGCTACTCAGTGATAAACTTCTTGTTGTTACTTGTTTCCTAAGGGTAGACGAACCAAATGCCGAAATATGCCGGATTGTTGATGAAACGGCACTTGACGATTTACCCTGAGCTGGTGGCGGACTTCGTGGAGAGGTTTGTCTAACTGTTTGAGTAGTCTCCGTCCTTCCAGACCCGATCGGCACGATGTCGACAATAGGTGCTGTCTTTGTCACAGGGGTCATCTTTTTTCTCTTTTGTTTACATCTAATAAATATATTGAATATTGAATATTGCTACAGTATGCTTCAGTGTTTTAAATTCGTGACAGTTGGTTTAAATAAAAACTAATAGTTACTTTATAGTTTATTGCACACTTTTCTGAACTGACGAATGTTTTTTTTTTTTTCAATTTTCTTTCTTGTGTAATTTCTAACTTCAAAAGGTTAAATACTATATGCATAGTAGACTAGGTTTTTGCTCTTGGCAGATCAAAATATTTCCTTTACAACTGGCATATATTTTGCTAAAAAAGATTTGAAGATGTGCTTATAAGGGATTCAGATACTGTTACTGATTTAGTGTGGTGGGTATGTTTTTACCAAATAGACCTTGAAAATGTTTAGCTACTGATGCATTATTTTTAGTGACAGCACATCTTTATAAGAACACCGAGTATAACGTGTCGTTTCGTTAATTCATTGCAGCATTCTTTGGTGCGCATTTCTGTATATTTTTTACTCGCCTTTACTCCGACTGAAAGTCAGATAATGAGAAAAGTAGGGGAAAAAATGAGTGTCCCTATGTTGATACCGTATTCTCCATAATGAAGTGATTAAACTTAGATAACGTTTGATTTAATCAAGACATCCGAAATGATAAAACACTGTGGTTTAAAATTAGTGCACTACTTTTCTTATATTTGAAAGTCCCTTTACATATGAAATTAATAGATTAGATTAGAGGAGGCCTGTGAAAGGTACACAGTCGTTACACTTACTACAGAATCTTTAGATCTGAAGTTGATAATCGTTTCAGTGTGACAACAATCTATTTCAAACTGTAAGGTTCCTATAGCACATGAAGTCCGAATGGACAGGGTAATGGAGTTTGCCTACAATTACGATCTCTCTAAAAGTGTAGCAGTTTGGAGAATTAGATTTTAATAAGACTGAAAGAATTCCGAACATTTACTTTCTGGTGCATGGCAGTATCAACAATGTGCATTGACTTGCTGTTCATTAACATCGCGCAGTAAATGGGGTGTGATGTACAATGTGCATTGACTTGCTATTTATTAGCTTAGGCGCAATAAATGGGGTGTAATGTACAATGTGCATTGACTTGCTGTTCATTAGCTTAGGCGCAATAAATGGGGTGTGATGTACAATGCGCATTGACTTGCTGTTCATTAGCTTAGGCGCAATAAATGGGGTGTGATGTACAATGTGCATTGACTTGCTGTTCATTAGCTTAGGCGCAATAAATGGGGTGTGATGTACAATGCGCATTGACTTGCTGTTCATTAACATGGCGCAATAAATGGGGTGTGATGTACTTTGTAACATAGCTGAAAATATCGAGGACAGTAAATCCAGGTCAAACAAATAACTATGGGGGAAAATCTTCCTGTTTTATTTTCAATTGCTGTATACATTAGTAAATGCTCATTTTTCTACTACCTTTAAGGGAAACCTAAAATTTCAGTTTAAGGAATTAAAATACGTAGTTTTTTTAAACATGTTGTTGCAAACGTGTCTATTCTCTGACAATGAGTTGAATAGAAATATACTAAATACCGCTTCAGACAAATATATATACAACGTATATACCAAAAGTTTGGCAGATGAAATTAATGAAAGTTTGGCAGATGAAATTATATGAAATTATAATCTATTTTCTTTTTATCTCTACTTGTGAAATTGACATCTTTAAACAATTTTCGCCTTAGAAAGTATTTTAAATACTAAAGACAGTATTTGTATGCAGATAAACGGACATGTGACGCACACATTTTTATACGCTTAGGGCAGATACAGAGCCGAAGCGACTTGAATCTAATCAGTTTAATTCAGCTTCAGTTCTTACAACTATTCTAAATACTTTCGATGACTTTTTAGAGTTATCTCAAGTACTTTCATGTGCAGGCTGGCGAAAGCCGAGGAGTCAAATAAATGGCTGACGTGGTTTAAACCGCGACCCAATAGGAGTCCATTTTACTTCAGCGAAGAAAGAAAATTGAAAGACCTGCAGAAAGAAAGACAGAATATTTGGTGATGCCTTTGGACGAAAACGCATATTCCGATCTAATTAATATAAAAAAAAAAATACCTGATCGATGCTTAAACTTCCAGAAAGGATAATCACATTTGCTATTTTAACATTTTTTTTCTTTTGATTCTACTGTAATTTTCAAAACTTGTTTAATATTTACCTAATTAATTTTCCTGTACCGCTCCGGGATGGTGTAATTAAGGGGGCGTATCTTCTGCTGATAAGCGATTGGTCAATGGTATAAGACAAACTGATACCGCTGTATATACATATACACTGCAGTCAATTATCACTCTGTATATTATCTAAATTATCTACACGAGACAATTGTTTAAATTTGATCTAAACTTTTAAAAGCAATTTCGAGTTGTGGTTTTATTTAACATCTTTAAATTTGCCATGTATTTATTGCCCTAATAAAAAGGGGAAGTAAAAAGCTACCGCCTCTTTAACAGGTCTGTTTAAGTAAAGTTTACTTTGTCACAACAAAAAAAAGTCTGAATTTCTTGCCTCTACCATTTCAATGTATCACTCATTTAAATGCTTCACCTGAGGTTGGATAGTGCGCTGAGAACAAACCCAGTAAAGAAAGTACTCTGTATCGTTTCTAAACCAACTCTTGTCTCATAGGACAGTTCCTTTTTTTCATTTAATGAAAAATATTCTAGCACAGACATGTGTAAGACTTACTGTATATTAACAACAGTTTATATCAAATGTAACTTAACGTGACCTTTTCAAGGCTTGCACATATTTGAATGTTGTGCATTACCCGTGCAATAGTTACATGGTCTAAAATCGAGGTTTTGGTTAACTCTAGCTACTATTTGTTCTTTGTAGCTTTGTCTGTATATAACTCACGCGAGAAGGTCGTTCTGAAGGATTGTTACCTACTTTTTACTAAGATAATGCGGATAAGTCTATTTGAATTTTTATGATACCTTCTTTAAGTGTAATGTAAACTATAGCAGTAAGATTTTTCTTTGGTGCCCTCTTTCATTCTGCTAGGGGCCGTATGTTTCAGATTTTGTTGATATAACTCTGGTGTTCATCGTCTTTGTACTGCAAAACCTAAAATACCACATATTCGACTCTTCCTTATAATGCGAAAATGGATATACTGAAACAAAAATGGCCAAGGCGCCATTTTGTCACAATATCAATATAAAGGTGTGAAATCACCAAAAAATGATATCAAACATTTAATGTGGTAATGGGGAAAACAAATAAAGAAAGACTTCAAAATCATTGCACTGTACTTCTTGGGAACAGATAAACCGTAATACTGATGAAATGCGACGGTTAAGGACGGGCATTGCAACCTTAAAACTCTTTGTATTTGTGTCTTTGGCGACCAGGAAGTAACAAACAAAAGTTAATTTGTTTGTTTCCGTGCTGATTTTCAGTCTTTTCGTTTTCAATAAGTTATAATTATTATAATAATAAGAAGAAGAATAGATGTAATAACATCAATAATAATAACAATTTAACAGTATGACATGAGTGCGCTAAAGGCAAATAAATGATTGATTGAATTACACATGTACGTACATCAAAAATTAACATTCCGCTGATCTGAACATTCTTGATTCCAAAAAGAGGGATGACTATAAAGCAATATGTGTACCTCGGCATGAACCTTCACTCTCTATCCAGCCGACAGTCTTTCAGCGCTTCCATTGCTTTGAATGATGTACGTGTAAGCATTAGCATTCAAATGGCCATGGTATGAAACTAATTCGATCATTTATTTATGTGTCCTTATGTTCGCTCACCGATATATTATGTTATACTGATACATTATTATTATCATAAGGATAAATTATCTTAGACTTAAAGGCAGAAAACCAGTATGAAAGAAAAATAATGAATAATCAAGTAAAAGTTCTTGTTGGTTGCTTTCTGTCATTTACGTCCTAGCCGCTAAAGAATTTACATAAATGACCCTACTCAACCGTCGTATTGCACCATAATGTTCAAGTCAGTCCGTTGCCTTTAGAAGTAAAGTACAATGACTTTAAAGTATTTCTTGTGTTTTACCTAATGAAAGTTCTTGATACTTTTCTAATGCGCGTGCTTTGAAACAAAAAACAAAAAACAAAAAAAAAGTCCATGGTGGCCCTTGATCGCTCACGTGAGTACTTTGGATTTGCTGTTAAGAAAAAGTCTGAAGCAGTATAACATTTTTAATCCCCTGCCGCGTAGCGGGGAGATGATTATAGGAATGGCGTCCGTCTGTCCGTCCGTAACATTTTCGTGTCCGCTCCATAACTTTTAAACTCATGGAAAGTTTTTTAAATAACTTGGCACAGATGATCATCATTATGAGACAATGTCCAGAGCGCAACAATCAGTTGTACCCCCAAGGTCAAGGTCACACTCAAAGGTCATATATACAAAAAGTCCACATTTCGTGTCCGCTCCGTTACTATTAAACTGCTTGAAAGTTTTTAAAATAACTTGGCACAAATGATCGTCAGTATAAGACGATGTGCAGAGCGCAGAAACCAGGTCGCTACCCCCAAGGTCAAGTCACACTTAAAGGTCATATGTCACCATTATGAGACTATGTGCAGAACGCAAAAACCAGTTCACTACCTCCAAGTCAGTCACACTTAAAGGTCATATATAAGAAAGTCCACATTTCGTGTCCGCTCCATTACTTTTAAACTGCTTGAAAGCTTTTATAATAACTTGGCACAAATGATCGAGACGATGTCCAGAGCGCAACAACCAGGTCGCTACACCAAGGTCAATGTCACACGTAGAGGTCAAATATAAAAAAAGTCCACATATTGTTTCTTCTCTATAACTTATTGAATATTGGGAAGGCTTTAAAATTAGTGGGCACAAATGATCACCATCATGATAAAACTACTTGGAAGTATTGAAAATAACATGGCACAAGTGATCACCACTATGAGAGTGTAACATCAAAGTAGCTCCTTCTAAAGTCAAGGTCCCAATTAGAGATCAAAGGTTTGAAAGTCCACAGTCGTGTCCGCTTTTTCACTACAAAGAAGATTTTAAAATAACTTAATTGGCACAAATCCATTCCAATGTTCTACTGGGACAGGGGATATAGCTGTCCTTCAGACTGTCTTGTCTAATTGAAGATTTTCAAAGGTCTCATATTTTATACAAATAAAGCCCAAGGGGCAGAGGCAGTTTTGAACCAGCAGCCTGTGAGGACATATCATTTGAAGCAAAATATTGACAAAATGTTTATAAAATGTTGACAATAAAATAATTGTCACACAATCGATCCAATGTTACAAAGAACGCCAGCCAACGACCAGATTATTTTACCTGCCACCAAAACAAATACTTCTTTTGATTCAAACCTCTAAAATAACTTTTAGCTACTTAGAGGTTCGGTGATCATTTAGCAGTTATTATTATAGATATGAGACTATGCTTTCAGAAAATGATAACTTTTAGAGGTCAGAGGTCAGAGGGTCAAAAGGGGAGACAACCAAAGAGGGTCTCTTACAATGAAAATAGACTATTTTTGACATATTTGACATGAAATTAAATTAACAAATGACTTCAGATTTCAAAACTAAATACATATTCTTAAATAGCATATTATAGTTTATCATTATGCCAAATATGGAATGAATTGGAGAAAAAAAATTTTTTTTCCAAAAAGGGTCAACCCTGGACCCTAAAATTAGAAAAAAAATTCTAAAAAATCAACCGTTCAAGTTATTTCAATTTCGACTTCAGATTCGTGAATAACATACTTAAAGACATGATATATGTAAGTTTGAAGTAAATCAGAGACATAAAAATTTTTTTTGAAAAAAAACTAAAAGGGGTACCCCTTTGCGTTTTTTGGGGCCAAAATATTTTTTATCTCCGATCTGGTCATGTAATATACCATTTTGTTCGTCTTGGTGAGTACTATCCGAATCTGTATTTATTTTTGATAATTACTGCCATATAAGGACTATCCCACCATATAAGGAATTTCCTCTCCGGTGGCCCTTTTGAAACTTTGACCCTATATGGATACTATCTGTTTTAGGCCCATATATGGACAGGTTTACATAGAGGGGTCATTAATGTGTCACCATTCTTAATTAGAGCATCAAGGGGCGATAAATAACAACAATTTGACACGGCACTATAGCAACACTCACATATCCCGTGTTCAAATTTTCATTATAATAACTAAGGTTCCATAACTCAGCCAAACATCATTATTTACCTCCCCTGATATAACTGTTATGTCATATCCGTAATATTACCACATGTTACGCAATAAATTGACAAAGGGCCATAGGAGACCGGCCAGGGCCACAACTATCCTCCACAGCATAAAATAACTAATCTCTGCAGTGGGCGTCGGTCATAATCCCCCTCTCCTCCACTAACATTACTAATTGTCTTTCGGATTAAGAGGTTAAACCGAGGTCCCATGTATCAGTGCTGTACACTGAGCATGTAAAAGAACCAGGGCTGTCTCTGAAATGGGATGCTTTCTGTATGTTGCACTATCCTCCACAGCATAAAATAACTAATCTCTGCAGTGGGCGTCGGTCATATGGGCAACCGGTACCGACGATGAATAAACTCAAATAGAGAGAGAGAGAGAGAGAGAGAGAGAGAGAGAGAGTTATATTTTAATATTTCGGATCTATCTTCTGGAGGAGCGACTGTTTTGCTTTGATTATTTATTCTTAATTATTGATATTGTTACGATCTAGTGCATACCTTCCTATAATTGTATAAATACAACCTCTGACAACTGCGTCAGGGAATCGATTCTTTGGCTCAGTGCATCTTTCTGTTACAGACTTCCATGTTCGTAAGATGGGGGCTCGTCCGGGATGACCTCTCCTGGACTTAGTTGTAAAATTTTAATAAAAGAGAATCTTTCGAGATTTCTGTCTGATCTTCTGATCTAAATATACGCAACACCATTCGTCATCGTAACTTATGACTTTCCCAAGAGGGGATGTGTTATGGTGTGGTGCATACCTTCCTGTGATTTTATAAATACAACCTCTGACAACTGTGTCAGAAGATTAGTTTTTTGGCTCAGTGGTTAGTGTTGGCCTTCGATACGCTAAGATCAGAGTCGAATCCCACTCTGGATTGTGTATTCTAAGATGCATTGCATCTTTCTGTTACGGACTTTCATGTTCGTAAGAATATATCTGGTTATACTTAAATAGTATTTTTCGTCTAAATGTTCAGACTTTTAATCTCAGTATGGGGATCATTCTGTACCATTGTAATATTCATTGTTACAAACATGCATAGTTAGGCGTTAGTTCGCCTAGTGTGGAATCTTTGGTATTTTAGGTTTTTGACTGTATCCTATTGGAAGTCCAAAGTCTTCACTTAAACACCATTTTAACAATCTGTTACAAAAATATGTTAATTCTTATCATATTTTTGCCTTAATTATTTTCTATTTCATTCTACAATAGATATTGCTACTCATTCAATAATGCCGCTTTTAACCGTGAATGGAAGATGAATATTTCCCACTGAAACAATCTGTTGCAATGATATGTTAATTTAGTCACATTTTGTCGGCCATTTAATGAAAATAAGTGACATTAGTACGACGTCCAACAAGGTAAATTTGTCGGCAAAAATAGCGGAAAGCAAAGGAGTCGGCGTAGGGCTTGTCAGTTTTCATTCATTGATTTGCGGAGCGACCTTTCAATCTACTTATAATAGGAATATTTCGTCACGCCTATGTAAAACAAAGACCTAAATTACCATTAGTTGGCATTTTAGGTCATTGTGTTAACAATGAAATATTTTGTTGTCTACTTTATTGGTAGCTATATGCAAAACGGATATCATTTTAGGTTTTTGGTTACAACAGGACCTCAAAAATAGCTTTTAAAAGACCAAACTGACTTTCTGTCACATGTTGTTGTAACGAAAACACATATTCTCATAAAATTTTGCTTTAAATCTTAATCAAATTGCAACCAGAGCAATTACATGTACACCTGAATTTTTAACGATTTAACACGTGTAAAATATGAATAAAGTAGGACGGTCTATTTTGCTGAACAGAGATTGTTCACTATCTCACTGCTGACCAGGAATCCTTTCCGCTTCAGATTATTGATATGTACTTCTGCTTGGCAATTTCCTTCACGTCAAAAATGAGTGCCGAAATTTCTGACCATGGTTATGTTGCTATGGAGATGGTGTAGCGATTGATCCACGTTATACATGGCTATATATCCTTTCATCCAACCACTCACTGCCTTCCTGTAATTCTGCTGGCTGCATGTCTGCTAGTCTGTTGGTATTGGAAATCAGCCCCTCTCAGACTTCCCGTAAGTCTGCTTGCTGTCTAGATTTGCTTTGAAATGAGAACTCACTGAAAAGTGGTAGGTTGGGAGTATAGACCCTGATTTGTGTGACCAGCTGGTATATCTTGTCAGAATACTAGCGTCTCAATTTGGTTGAAGGCAAAACTGAAAAATATGTAAATAAAGGCAATTACTTGCATTGTTCATTTGCGGAATATTTGCGAAACTAACATCAAAGGAAAGAATATTTCTGGTGTTTATAATTCATTCATTTATATATATATATATATATCTGCAAAATACTATTATATATCTATGATAAACATTCCCTGATATAATTCTTAACAGATTAGAAAACACTGTTTTAACCCTTGTAAATAAAGCAAGCCAATGCATTAAAATAATACTTATTATTTTACAGAGACTGATCTTTTTTAATGTACAGTGTGTGTCCTTCAAATGAAAGATAAAAGCAGTAACTTGGATCAGTCAATACACCATTTCCCTCGCAACATACAACCTAAGCTTGCTTGCTTTCTTCCTTACTCACCCATACTTCATCGGTAAGAAATAATTACCCACACTTTTTACGGTAGTGTTTACTTAAGTTGCTTTATTGTAATTAAGAGAACCTAGAAACCGTAGACAGTCAGAATAAACTTGCAAGTAAAATTATATGTAATAACTGTATGCTTCACCATTATAATATATATCGACTTCTCGACGTGTTATGCAAGCGTCCGTGTTATATCGATTTGGACAGACGCTTTACGCTTTTTGGTGTTACTACTTCAGCACCGCTAGATTCAACGAAAATCAGAGTACTCCGGTCAAACTGTGTATGCGCTTGATTCAGCACGCCATTCGGAGTACTCCATCAACTCCGGAGTAGTTTGAATCAAGTCCGACCTTTAAGACGAAAATTTGGTGTACCAATTTAGTTTGGAGTGTTATTTCGAAATTGTAATTACGCAACAGTTTGAATTAAGTTGAAGTCAAGTTTACACAGATGTTTCTGGTAAATGACATTTCATGAAGCGCCTTATGAAAACACTTTGTGAATTACTTAGCGATATTTTGTTTCGAATGTCGTCCTAAGAAATTTCGTACTTGAACTACTTGCAAAAAAACAAAGGTATATTCTGCTGCTTTCAGTTTAATATGTATTACTTGCATACCAATCTGAATATCATTTTACATATGTGTACATCTTTAAAAAAAACTTAACTTTCTGAATATAAGAGTTTGTTTTCAGAGAATGCACATGTTGTAAAACATTTTCTGATCAAATTGAATACAAAAGGATGAGCTTACAGTATATACAAAGGGGGATATATTTTACTGTTAACATAAATTGTTTTTCAATTATTTTCAAGCCATTAATCAAGTATGTAATATATTTGTGATTTGAATATTGTTCCAGTAATATTCGTATTCCAATAAAATTCATATGTTTGGTCCCTGTACCACAAATGTGGGGATATAAAGAAGCTAAGAACACAAGTGTGTTTTCAATGCAACTTTAATAAAAGGACTGAGCGTTGGCGGGAAATCTACAGTGTATAAGAAATGCTGACCAGTGTAGCAGAGCGTAACGCAATGGAATTTTACCAGAGTTCACTCAAGAAATATAATACGGTTACATTTCCCTCTGCTTGAAATTTGAGTCTTTTAAACAGCATCTATAAATTCATTGTTTCAAATGATGATGATTGAAATAACATTTCATTGGTAAAATATGAATATTTCATTACTAAACAAACATACATTTAAATATTAACAAAACATATATGATGTGTTTAATATATAGATGTTTTTTTTTTCTTTTTCAAGCATAAGCATAAGTCTAAGTAAAATATGAATAAAATTCAGCTGCTGCGTTTTATTTTTATTAATGTCTCTGAATGTTCTCTGCATACAATGTTGACTTATTTGTTTATCCAGTTTTCATTGAAGTATCTTTCGTTCCGTTTTACCTCCCTGCCTGAACGTGTTATATAAGGGTTATTTTGGCGGGGCATAACACTGCATTCGGGGGTCATGGTTTGGTCAAGATTATTCTGTTCTGAAAAATTCCTATCGTTGGGGCACAATAAGGGGCTGTTAGGACAAGAGTCTTCCAGGATTTTTGGAGCAAATTCTTGAATTTCTGGAAAATTTTCCTTTGTTTTGTTCAGCTTGACCCTGTTTCTGCGGTAGATACCACCTTGTTTTGTTTGCACTGTGTAAGAACGGTCATTGTGTATTTTGATGACTTTGGCTGGTTCCCAGTTTCTGTTGACCTGAAGCCGTACATACTCATTTAATTGTAGAGGGGGAAGTTTTCGGTCAGTTTTATCATAGCAAGATTTTTGCTTTTGTTTGATATTTTGCGTCTTTTCTTTTATGATTTTCGGGTCGATGTTTTGGGGCTTCAGTTGGGCATTGGTGACCGGCAGAATTGATTTTGTTCTTCTACCCATTAGTAGTTGACTTGGGGAAAACCCAACTTCGAGGGGTGTGTTTCTGTATTCTAGGATGGACAAATAGGGGTCTCTATGACTTTCCTGTGCTTTTTTAAATATTCTTTTAACGATGGATACTGTTTTCTCGGCGAGACCATTAGTAATTTACTGATGGGATGCAAGGGGCTTGATGTATTGTGCGTAAACCCCCATTCTTTCGCAAAATCCGAGAAAATTTCTGCGGAGAATTGCGGACCATTGTCTGTAACAAGTTTATCGCATATGCCGTATCTGGCCATATGGATTTTAAGTTTCCTTATTACAGTGATACTCTGGGTATTCGGGAGATCGTCTACCTCAAAGTACCGACTGTAATAGTCTACAGTGACAAGATAGTCTTTGTTGTCAAATGAGAATAGGTCAGCGGCAATGTTTTGCCATGGACTGTCAGTTAAGTCATGTGACATCAATGGTTCTTTAGTGTTTGAATACCTATGTTTTTGACAAACGGCACACTGGGAAACGTAATCAGTTATTTGCTTCCCCATGCCAGGCCAGAATATTGCGTCTTTGGCCCTTTGTATAGTTTTTTCCACACCCATGTGACCTTGATGAATTGACTGTAATAGTTGCTGTCTTGAAGGGGCGGGAATTACAATTGTTTGACCTCTGAATATCAGGTCGTCTGCTACAGAGAGCTCATCTCTGTGGTTGAAAAATTCCACTATCGCAGGATTTCATTCTGCGCGGGACATTGGCCATCCGTCAATGATCGTCTGCTTCAAAATATTCATGTTTGTGTCGTTCTTCGTATCATGTTTCAGTGACTCAAGTCTGTGGTCAGTAATGTGTAAACCTTTGAGCACAGTGTGTACATGTAGGTCAAAGTCTTTATTATTGAATTTCTCTTTGAGAGGCTGTCTTGAGAGCAAGTCGCTTACAGGTATTTGTTTACCTGGTACAAATTTGACGTTAAGGTCATATTTGCTCAGTGCCAATCGCATTCTTTGTAACCTAGGAGGACATGGGCATAGATTTTTCTGCATGATTGCGCTTAAAGGCTTATTGTCACTGTGTACGGTTACAGTTCTGCCATACACATATTGATGAAATCGTGTACATGCAAATACGATTGCGTTCAATTCTCGTTCTATGTTCTCATAGCGGGACTCTGTGTCAGTCAATGTCTTGGAAGCGAATGCCACCGGGCGACCATCTTGAAAAATGGCGCCCCGCATCCATATTTGAAACTGTCACATTCAAGTGTCACTGGCTTTTTGGAATCAAAGTAACCTAGCACAGGACTGTTCGTCACTATTTCCTTCATTTTGTCAAATGACTGTGACTGCGGTGCATCCCACATGAATTCTATGTCTTTTTTTAGTAATGCTCTCATGGGACTAGTGACCTCAGCCAGGTTTGGCGCGAATTTCTGCAAATAGTTGGCCATTCCAAGGACATTTTCTTGTCTTGTCTTTGGTGCTTCGAGGTTTACTATTGCCTCGATTTTTGAAGGGTCAGGTTTCAGTCCAGTCGATGTGATCAAGTATCTGAAGAAAGGCACTTCGGTGACACCTATGACACATTTGTCTGGGTTGAACTTAATACCGACTGATTTTGCTCTGTCAAGGGTCTTGCGTAGATTTGCGTCGTGCTCCTCGCGAGATCTTCCATATATCAAAATGTCGTCAACAATGGCTGTTAGTCCGTCAAGTCCCTCAAAAATTTCATCAATTTTCTGCATGAAGATATCACTTGATGCAGAGATGCCGTATGGCAGTCTTAACCAGCGGTACCTGCCAAATACCGTGCTAAACGTTGTCAAAAATGATGACTTTTCGTCAAGTTTCACACTCCAGTAAGCGTGAGTGATGTCAAGTATACTAAAGTATTTTGCGTCTGTCAGTCGTGACGTTACGTCTTCGATAGTGCGCATAGGGTAATGGGGCCTTCTTATGGCGTCATTAAGGTTTTTGGGATCAATGCATAACCTTAATTTTCCCGTTCTCTTCTCCACTACTACGAGGGAATTAACAAAATCTGTAGGTTCTGTTACTTTCATGATTATGCCCTCTTTTTCCATACGCTGGAGTTCGGCCTTTAATCTATCTCTCAATGCTTCTGGGATCCTGCGTGGTGGGTTGACCACAGGAATTGCGTCTGACCTAATGTGTAATTTGCTCTCCCCCGCCCCGGTATTACCCCTACACCTTTAAATATATTTCCATACTCTGACATAACCTTTTGTTTATCAAGTGATGTAGAAGTTTCTACAGAGTAGGTCAGCTGAATCAGGCTGAGATTAACTGATGTTTGTAAACTTAGGAGCGGAACGGTATTACTCTCTACTATGTAGCAATTTGATAGACAGCTCTTATCTTTGTAACTCATGTGCAGGTTAAGCATGCCACAGACAGGTAACCTGTTTCCTGTGTAAGAGGTCAAATGACTAGCGGGGGCCTCGAGAGGGTGCTTGATGTTTAGTTTTTCAAGCTGGCTTAAGGGGAGAATATCCACAGCACTACCTGTGTTTAATTTAAATTTGACTGGGGTGTGGGAGGGGCCGACGTTTATAAGCACAAAGGCACGTTCAGTAGGTGAAGAAAAATTTACCGTATCAATGAAAAATTCCTGATTGTCCTCAGTATCTGAAACACTGGCTCTTAATCCATTTCCAGAACTAATGTTATGAACACTTCTGTTTCTTGATCTGCACACACTGGCGAAATGATTCATTTTTCCACAGTTATGACATGTCGCGTTTCTCGCTGGACAGTTCTGGTTCTGCGTGTGCGTTCTTCGTCCACAATTTGTGCAATTTCCCTCTTTGTTGTTTCCTGCTACCGATTTCTGTCGATCGGCGTGTTGTTGCTGTTGTTGTTGCGGATGGCAGTGACTCGGGCGTTTTTGTTTGAATTTGACGGCGTCCACATTTTCTTTGCCAATTGATCGCAACTGTTCCTGACAATATTCCATGTTTTGCATTATCTGAATGGTTTTGTCAAGTGTCAATCTGTCACCCTCGTTTATTAGTTTCTCCCTGGCTTTGGAACTATTAGTACCGAAAACGATTCTGTCTCTAATCATCTCTTCTCTTTGTCAAATTGCCAGTCCCTGACTCTTATTCTTAGTCTTGTAAGAAAAGTGTCAAAGTTGTCTGGGCCCTGTGTCTCGTTGTAGAATTTGTATCGCGCAAATATGGGATTCAATTTTGGTTGGACATAGCTCTTGAAACGTGTATAATATGTCTCTAGCTTTTTCTCATCCTCTGCGCTTATGTCCCTCCATGTCTGGCGCACTTCTCTACCTCTGTCCCCTACCCAGATAAGTAAATAGTTTACTTTCTGTTCCTCTGTTTTTTCGCTGAGTGGACCATTAAAGATAAGTTTCGCGTGTGTTTCAAATTTCTGCCATTCGTCGGGCAAATTTGTGCTGTTCCAATTGATTTGTGGCGACGGTATGCCTTCCATTGTTCCTAAAACACTTTTAATCCTGAGAGATAATTATCCGTTGTTTTTTGTCTTTTTACTTCTGACACCATGTAATATATTTGTGATTTGAATATTGTTCCAGTAATATTCGTATTCCAATAAAATTCATATGTTTGGTCCCTGTACCACAAATGTGGGGATATAAAGAAGCTAAGAACACAAGTGTGTTTTCAATGCAACTTTAATAAAAGGACTGAGCGTTGGCGGGAAATCTACAGTGTATAAGAAATGCTGACCAGTGTAGCAGAGCGTATCGCAATGGAATTTTACCAGAGTTCACTCAAGAAATATAATACGGTTACAAAGTATATAGCTATAGTGATATGGTAGACCAGAAAGTAGAAAGTTTAAAATCTAATTTATGACGCCAAAAATTTTTGCAGTTCAACAATAAAGCATATCATTACAACATTCTTGAGAGCAACTAGCACCTGGAAACCCTAAAACTGTTATGCAGAAAAGCAGATTTCCCTAAAATTCAGGTTTATATACATTCTAGGGTATGACTTGTTATTAGCAAATTCTTATGAAGTAAATAAAATGAACTTTGTCACAGGGGTTCTACAGAATATAATTGTCATAACTCATATTATAATAGATAGATTAATTATTAAGTTTACTGACTTTCTGGTTGCACTTGAATTTTCCATGATCATAATCAGTGGCCCTTTTTATGTCTTTGTTACCATAGACAAGCTACTGTATTGTTTTATTCAGATTCTGATGTTAATTGCCTTTAATTTTTTTTTATTATAACTGTTTCATATGATAATTGCCTATATTTTTTGTTTAAACATTTCTCCAATGGGAAGGAATTAAAAAAAGAAGGGCAACACACATTTTATTACTAAAAAATTTAACTTAAACTGTATACCTGGTACATATTGATCAATTCAATTTAATTTGATCAATTCTTTTAATGTTATCACACTTTTTTTTTTAATCAGCTAAAAATATGTAATTGAAAGTGGTTGAAGCAAGTGATTTGTTCATGTAAAGTAATTTACACAGATACACTGTTCTCACATGCCAAAATACACCGCCTTGGACATTTTCATTTTAAGTGGCTGAAATGGACAAAAACTATACTTCTCAAAGTTCTTTTCGGTAAACCTTTATTTTGTAATTTGACCAAATGTATTATACATTGAATAACATAATTTAGCCATGATAGGTCTATTCCAGTGATCTAAAGTACATTCTGGTTAAAATGTCAATTCTGGTATTCAGTGTAACTGATATTAAATGGTTCATATACTTGTTTTTCAGATGGACAATCCAAAAGAGGCATTTTTCAGAGAGTTTAGACGCCTGGCAGCAAAGGTTGACAAAGACTGTGAACAGTACAGACAGGCTGTAACAGGAAGAAATGAAGACTTTTGTGTGTCAGAAGCCCTTAAGATCATTTCTGACCTGAAAAAAGATGTCAGACAGTTGGAGGTACATGTAACTTTGTTCATTTCATTTTGTTAGCATTAGCAGTATTTCATTGCAAGTATTTCAGAATTTATTTGAAATTGACACCTCTGTTAGCCCAAGATTACAATGTAGCTAGTACAAAACTGTAGGTCACACAGTTTACAAAAAAAAAAATGAAATTACCCAAAGAAAAGTCAAAAAGTGGGCGAAATATTTTTGGTGAATAAAGTCCCATTTTGATGGTATTCTTAATTGCCAAAAGAACAATAATTTGATTATCTTCCTTTTAGGCACCATTGAAGGCTGAGCGGCAAAAACAGAAGGAAGAGAATCAAAAGATGGATGAAATATCAGCTGTAACCGACAGTTTATTGAATAACCATTTATCCAAAAGGTTTTCTGAACTAGAGCAGTACTTGGCACAGTATGGCTATAAACCATTTGGTAAGTCTTTTTATTCTCCCTGATGAAAATATGCTGATGAGTTGGACTGTGACTCAGACTCCCATGTCCTTTGTATCAGTGTTGTGCTGATGGAATTTTCAGAAAGCAGTACACAAGAGCACTTATCATTAGCAGAAATAACCCTAGAATCAACAAAAAAATAAAAGTTTACCTAAAAGTCTACTCTTAATACTGGCCACATACATGTAACTTACTTCAGCTTACAAGTCATCAGTTTTATAGGATTTATCCTCAACTGAAAAGAAAAGGATTAAAGATGAAGAACATAACCACTTTATTTTGATTTTAATTTATTGAAAGCTTTAGTGGAATTTGTGAAAGACGTGGATACAAACACTGTGGATAAACTGAAATAACTAGTTAAAATCTTCAGTATGTTCTTGTAAATAATTCTCAGAAAATTGTTATGATATTTTACAAAATGGTCAGATCTAACTACCACTCCCCTTTTTTATGGTTTCTAAAATATTACTTCATTTTTAAAAGAAAACTGCAGCAAGACAGCAAAGCAAAAGACCACAACAGAAGAAGAGGTAGAAAATATTTCTGAAGCCAGACCAATGTATCCTTTTAATTCCTTGTCATCCTGAGTTTAACTGGAGAAAGTAAACAAAACTTGTGGACTGTAAGCTCAACATACAAGATCTTTGAATTCTCTGAGGCTAATACAAACCACAAAGTTTAAGGACATTGAATATTGAAGTGTATCAGGCAGTTTTGGATGTATAGCAAGAAATTAAGTTAATTGGTCCTCTTAAAAAAATCTAATATGGCAAGGCCTTGGCAGGGTACTTCTAGTGTTTCAAGTTAGTCAGAATTTTAATGCAGTTTCTGTAAACTGTTGACAGGATCTGAAATTCACAAATATGATTCAGTACTTAACTGTTAAGTTTCTGGTTATATCCTGGTACTAGCTAGATAAATTGTTTAGTTAAACATATATACCACATAAGGAAAGCACTTACAAAGTGGACAAAATATTCTTTAGAAGATTATTTGATTAGAAAGGAGACTTCTTATGAAACAAGAACTGCCACTGTCCTAGTGACAATACCACTGCATGCCGCTTTGTCAGTAGGGTATTGATATATGACCAACGACACAGGAAAAAAGGCACTCTGACATAACTTTTGGAAACTGACCTTTTTACTTTTTTTGAACAAATGATATCCCAGAATTAATGTCTGAAAATTTCAGCTTCCTGCATAGTGCAAATACGACGTACTTTTATGTTTAAGACGAACATCATGGGCAAATTTGATGTTCTTTAAATGACGTCACATACCATATTTTGACGTCAGATTATATCTACGTTCCAGTTGGAATAAGATTAACATGGCATATTTCAGACACTTAAATTTTACCTATTTTATTTTTAAGATTCTATACCTTTTCAGTGTATCCAACATTTTTACAAAAATGTTATTGTTATCATTCAAAATAGTGTTTTGTTCAGTTGATATCATTTTATACAAGGAAGAACTGTCCCCAAAAACTGTTGCCACGGTAATGGTAAGAAATTTGATACAAAATAGTCATTTTTGTGAAGGACAATATTCAGGCTATCAATATTTCACCTTAATTTTAGATTGGAAGAGTACAATTTTTTTTCCATTTTTGCTGATTTTCAATTCAGTATATTTCAATAGTATACCAAATGCCCGAGTGCCCTTTTTCCCGTGACGTCGGTCATATGGGAACGTTACTTTATGCCACGGACTAAAATTTAGTATGAAAAATTACTAAGAGCGATCACTTCAAAATTATGCCAAAGAGAGTTATGGTTCTTGGGTATTGCACTTCTCAATGCAATCTGTCCATGAAGTTGCAGGTTGATACCTCCAATTGTTTTTGAGTTATGCCCCAATCTTACAAAACCTGACTGCCAGACAGACGGACAAGCTGATTTGCCTTCCAGGGTTGGGATATAATTATATTTTACTGGATTGACCCTTAATTGAAAGATTGATATATAAAATGAAATTGTAAATAGATCTGTACCAAGTTTCTCCTTAACAAGGTAAAGAACACCGCCAGCTTCTAGACCACCACAAGATCCAAATCGTACCCCCAGACTGGAGGATGCTGGGATATCACAAGACACTTTGCAGTATCTAAACAGCTTGCAGAAAAACAGACATAACACAAATAGGTAATATTTTCTCTTGAAAATAATACTTCTTTAATGTTTGTAATGACACTACATAATAGGAAAATGTTTGAAACAACAGCTTTCAAAACAGAACATAAGATGATTATAACTTGATCAATTACATATGGTACTTGTCCATCTTATAAAGTTAAGATAAAATCTGCACAGGCTTTGTATGTAACATTTGTCAGCACATACATATCTAATTTTCCGATAGAAAAGGAGTATGTAGTGGTCTTGCTTGCTGATGGAAATTTCAAAATAATGATAAACCTAATTTTTCAATGTTTCAGGATAGTTATTTATATACATGTACATTTTCAGACCAGACAGCCAGAAACCAAGCTGGTCACTGGTTCCGTTTGAGTTTCAGCATAATGGTATAATCTGTACACCAAGTCTGGCTAGAAGTTTGAATGCTGATGTTTCTTACAGTGCAGATCTTCATTCAGGTAAAATAAAAAAACATATTTCTGTTCAATACAAGTTTAGCCAGTAAGATTCGGCTGGTTGAAGTATTTTATCAGGTGAATTTGGCTGGCAATTTAAATTTCTTAGTGGAAAGAGGCTAAGAAGGCAGGAAAAGGGGTTTGAAATCATATGATAGAAAATCTCATTAGTTCTACAAAACCAGCAAATGTACAGATGTTGGATCAATACCAAATTATTTATTGGAATCTGAGGAAATTTTTAGTTGTGGAGAGTAATTCCAATTGATTATAATGGTGTGGGCACTTTAAAAAGGTGTTGTATTATCTTGTATATTGCATAAACATTAAATAGAAACAGATTACTGGTATAATGTCATTTTCCCTTGATAATTACTTTTATAGCTCTTGCTAGCCCTGTCCTGATGTCTACTGCTAAATCAATGCCAGTGATAGAGGAAGATCAGTCGGCACATGTTGAAAGCCTACAGCTTAACGCCAATGCAACAAAAAGCCCCACATCACCAGTTTTACTCACACCAGGAATCAAACAGATCCTTTCAAACACACATCGTAAACAAGACCACAGTTCTAATCATGCATATGACTCGAAGAAAAGGCCAGTGAATGTAGGCTTGTTCAAATCTGATGAAAAGAAAAGTGGAATGAAAACAACTCAGGCAGAACCTCTGGTGCCAGACCTGACTTCGCCATGTGATGAAGAACCCGTAGAGCCAGAGCTCACATACAGTCTAGAGGTAAGTAAAATTTGCAGAAAATACTGTGAAGTCATCAAACATGTGAACTCTGCTGCCGGTTGATGTAATGTACTGGTATTTCAAAGTATGTACTAGTCCTACCAACTGTAGTGCCAGTCTACCGTTCTCAAGAGCAAAATACAGAATTCATAAACTTTCAGGAAAACTAATTCTGTGTGAGTTTGGGGGGTATATAGGAGTCACCCAGTGGTTGGTCGGTCGGGCGGTCAGTCGGGGTTTACCTTTGTAGGGAGCAAAACTTAAAAACTACTGGTTTGAATTCAATGCAACTTCATACAATGGTCAAGCACATTGACAGGGAGTGCAGTGTCCAAGAATCATGACTCCATCTTCACTATTTTCAGAGTTATTGTCCTTTATTGGTTTTCCTTGTCCGGAGCATAACTTAAAAACTACTGGTTTGAATTCAATGCAACTTCATACAATGGTCAAGCACAATGAGAGGAAGTGCAGTGTCCAAGAATCATAACTCCATCTTCACTATTTTCAGAGTTATTGTCCTTTATTGGTTTTCCTTGTCCGGAGCATAACTTAAAAACTACTGGTTTGAATTCAATGCAGCTTCATACAGTGGTCAAGCACAATGAGAGGAAGTGCAGTGTCCAAGAATCATGACTCCATCTTCACTATTTTCAGAGTTATTGTCCTTTATTGTTTTTCCTTGTCCAGAGCATAACTTAAAAACTACTGGTTTGAATTCAGTGCAACTTCATACAGTGGTCAAGCACAATGAGAGGAAGTTCATTGTCTAAGAATCATAACTCCATCTTCACTATTGCCCTTTATTGAAGAACCACAACTATCTTTAATTGCCCACACCATTAACTCTTTTTCAATTTTTTTACGTGTATTCTGTTACGAAATTGATAACTTCCTCTGTTCTGTAGCGGTGTTTTGGGGGTATTAATCACATTTAGTGATAGCTCTAGTTACAGTGTTAGGAATTTATCAACATCAGATATGTGCTTCCAGGGAAAAAATCGTCAGAAATTGTAGTTGAGTTCTGATAATTGATTTCACAAAAATGGAGATATATGAATTGGTTGGACTTCTCGCGTATGATTTTTTTTTCATTACAAATGTACATCTACATGTATTTCAGCACCAAGACATTTTTTTAAATAGAGAAAAACTAATTAAAAGAATATAAGAATATAAAAAGCCCTGAAACTCTGTTTAAAAAAGAAATACTGCTTTTTTTGATATTTTCTTTATCATATTTAGAGTTTATTGATTTTTATTCTCATAGTAAACATAAATTAAATATAGTATTGAACTGCATGGAAGACTAGAAGTTAATTACTCAAAGATCACTGTTGGAAGCAACTATTACCTAAAATTTTCACAAGTGTTACAGATCAAAAGTTATTCAGTCAATTTGTAAAATCACGCACCACAAGTTTGCTAATGGCCTCATCTTTTACAATGTTTGGATAATAAAAATGAATAATTACTTTGTTTTGACAGCTGTGCAGAATATACAAGGGTCCATCTGTGTAGATTAATTTGCATCTTGATCTTTCACATTTTATTGGATGTTATTTTTAAGCTGGTACAAATTTCTGCTTATGTATGTGTCATCCGAAAATCAAGTAAATATCCATCCTTGTCAAACCAATGTTAATACATTAGGTCACCTAAATTCACTACATTGTGACTACACTAACCTGACAATGTATTGTTTATGATGTAATGATCTAGGAGCAGACAGACAGATATTTTTTTTCCCCACAGTAAATATTTTACATGGGGTTTTGCAAAAAAACAAGGCAGATATCAGCTTGAAACTTCATAGGTGGATAGATCTCATTGAGGAGGAGTGCAGTGCACAAGAATGATAACTCGACCCTTAATTTTTGAGTTACTGCCCTTTTTAACCAGGTTTTCAATTTTGAAAATCCTGGTTATTAGATTGGGGTATGGCGGGCGGATGGGCGGATGGGCGGGCGGGCGTCAAACGAAATTGTGTCCGCTCTGTAACTCTTCAACCCTTTGAAGAATTTTGATGAAACTTCAGACAAATGTTTACCACATCAAGATGACGTGCAGAACGCATGTTCCGCATGGCTGGCTCCAAGGTCAAGGTCACAGTGACATTAACATTGAAAATCCTGTCCGCTCTGTAACTCTTCAACCCTTTGAAGAATTTTGATGAAACTTCAGACAAATGTTTACCACATCAAGATGACGTGCAGAACGCATGTTCCGCATGGCTGGCTCCAAGGTCAAGGTCACAGTGACATTAACATTGAAAATCCTGTCCGCTCTGTAACTCTTCAACCCTTTGAAGAATTTTGATGAAACTTCAGACAAATGTTTACCACATCAAGATGACGTGCAGAACGCATGTTCCGCATGGCTGGCTCCAAGGTCAAGGTCACAGTGACATTAACATTGAAAATCCTGTTTACATGATTTTAACTTGATTTGGCAGTCAAAGGTCATATCATCTTTGGAGGTAATTTAAAAAAGATATGATATATTATTTCATGTCTACTTTGTAACTTGAAAATTTTATTTTGAACTATTGAAACCAACTTTCTGTGTTGGTACCAAAATAACAGCACCATTTTTACTTCACTGCCATATTTCTTCCTAATTCCTGTCACATCAATACTTGGTCGTTGAAAACCTGGTTTTCGTCGCATTGCGGCGCTTCTTGTTTATTCTTCATGCATAATTTTTGTCTGGAGCATAACACAAAAGTATTTGAGATATCAGCTTGAAACTTCATGGATAGATTCCATTGAGTAGGAGTGCACTGCACAAGAATGATAACTCTACCCTTCACAATTTTTGAATTCTTGCCCATTGTTATTCTTCATGCATAATTTTTGTCCAGAGCATAACTCGAAAAGTATTTGTGTAGTCAACTTGAAAATTCATAGGTGGATAGATCTCGATGGGGAGTGCACTGCACAAAAATGTTAACTCTTCCCTTCATAATATTTGAGTAATTGTTCTGTGATATTTTCGTGCTTAATTTTGTCCAGAGCCTAACTGGAAAAGTGTTTGAGGTATCAACTTGAAATAGATCTCATTGGGGAGGAGTGCTGTGCACAAGAATGATAACCAAGCAAACACATTCAGTAGGGTATGGCCATGTCAACATGGCTCATGTTTATAAAAATACTGCTGGTCTGTTGAGATTAGTATATTTGAAAAGAGATGGCAAAGAGTCACCAGCTAACCAAGTACTCAATCGAACATCTAAGAGTAGGTTAATGTACCACTTACATATTATCAATCTGCACTGAAGAAACTCCTAAACCTATTAAATGTAATCCAAACATCTATGGAAAGGTGCAAAAATTGTGGTAAATTGACAGATGGTAGCAAGTTACAAGAGTTTGACATATTTTTGTAATAAAAAACAATTATGTGTTTCAGAAAATTATTCATGTTTTATCAGTGCATGCTATTACTGGAAGTGCATAACTGACATCAAAGCCTCAGTCTGGCCAGTTCCACAAGATAAGAAGTTGTAATATTTGCTTCGCACAGGGTCCTTCTATTGCGCAATAAATTTTTCGTCATAAAATCCAAATTCTTTCTAAAATGGTTGATTTCGATGTAAAATTTGTCATAATGCTACTATTTTAGGGATGTTTGGTAAATGGAAACTGCTTAAATACTTACCATTCCTATCCCTTTAAATGTGACAAAAATCTGTTTTAAGTGATCCGCAATTTAGGGAACCAAAATAATGGATAAGGACAGGTTTTAAAACTTCGGTTGATGTCAAAATCTAAATCACTGCTAAAACCTGCTAAGAATGTTTTTATTATAACTAATAATATATGAATATATGAATCAAAACTTTGTATCCCAAGTCTCCATTCATACTTATAGTACAAGGTCAAGTGATAATGGTTCTTATATTCTCCCAAAGGTCAAAGGTTTTGGTATAAAGTCTTTTTCATTTTTGGGATGCAAGCTATGGAATTCACTGCCTTTTAAAATCAGGAATCTGTCCAGCCTTGCTTCTTTTAAAAAAACTGTAAAGTGTCATTTTTTAACAAATTTAGATTAAATTTTAATACATGTATATCATTTTATCAGTAATGTTGTACATGGCTGATCCTTTCAAAGACATATTTGTTCAAAATGTATTCTTTTCCTGAGATATTTATTTTTAAGACTGTGATTTATAATATCTAAATGATCTATGATCTTAACTTTCTATAAGCTTAAAGTGATGCCAATTTTCTGTGATGATATTTTAATTATTTACTTACTCAGGATTATTGTTTTATGTTTTTTGTTCAATTGATGTGCTAAGCAATTTTTTTTTTTAAATTCTCTAATTTTTCTTTAAGGTCTCATGCCTCTCTATGTCAGGCCATTACTATCAAGGACCACAATGGAAATAAGGGATTCTCTTCTCTTTTTTGTGTTATCCTTGATATTGATGTGACTGACATGGTTCATTTTCATTAATATATCATTTCATTCTTATATTTGTTTTATATACTTATATGTCTATTTTAAATGTTTTGTATCCATGTTGCTTACACAATATTGAAATAAATCTATCTGTCTATCTAATAATATTAAGCTATGTTGTATTCTTTGAACTTTTGTATAACTTTCAGGCATTGACAGAAATGACAGGGGTCTACAGGATCAACCCAGCAATGAAACCACCTAGTTTCAATAAAGCACTCATGTCAGATCTGGTTGCAGTAGAGAACAAAGAGAATGCCACGCCTCCTGAACCAGAAATGTTAACCAGTAGAATCAGTAGGCTTAAACTTGAAAAGGAGGTTGAGCCAGAATCAGACTTTGAACTCAAACAAACTAAAATAATGAATGATATGCCTGCATCACCAAAACTATTAGGCAATTATGAATTTTTAAAACACTAATATGGAACATCCTTGTCAGAAAATGGATAGCCAGCCAGATCAACCCAGTCTCTTGGAAGTTTTGAAAAGTTTTGCATATGAGCCACATGTTGATGACTTACAAACTCAGATGGAAAATTCATGACACAATCTTTAAGTATTACATACTTTTTTTACATTTATTCACTCTTGTAAAGCCTTTGTTGTCTTCGTCTTAGATAGTGTTTGAAACAGTTGTGTAATAATCCAACCTGTGAAACTATATGTTGCTTGGAGGGTGAATGCTAGGTACAGTATAAAGATCTCATTCCTTCGGACAACACCAGTCAGATTTGTATTTTTAGAAACAAACAGGAAATTACCAAAACATAAGTCTGTGTAGTTTTAACCTTTTTTTTATTAGACTTAATTAAAACCCCTTAGTGTGCATATTTTGTATAATAAATATAAAATAAAATTCAGAAGGAAAACAGGATTGTATAATTCTATACAAAACAGCACATTTGAACTTTCCCTTTGCAAAAGTTCATTTTCACAAAATGCCCTGTAAAATTGATAACTAAAAATATTAAATGTATGATAGGAAATAGTCTTTCAAGAACTTTTTTTTTAATCACTAATTATTGTCAGTAATTCATGTTACTGGATGAATGTCATTCTTGTTCAAAATGGCTCTAGTTTTCAACATAACTGTTAACTACAGTCCAGAGAAATAAGAATGCAAAAATTGTAATTGCATCAACTCCAAACCATGTAAAAAATTGTTGAGACAAAGACACATTATACTTTATAGACAACTACCTGATTTTACATACTGTTTTTTAGAAAATCACATTTACAGAGTAGAAATAATGGTGCATATGACCAATAAATGCACTGAATTTGAACACAATTTAAAAATGAATGACTATATGCAGGTCAATAATGAGACAAACAATTCTATTAATCTATCAATTTCAAAACACACTCGCAGTATAAGGATACATTCTTAACGACAACCATACACGTGAAAAGCCAAGATTAGGAGTAATGATGTAAGTTGTATTCCCCTAAATTAACACTAGCTTGACTGTAAGCTACTGTTAACGGTTACCAAAAAAAACAACTACTTTTCATAAATACATTTTCAAAAGCCCCTATTTACACTACAATAAAATATCAAATTAGAACACGAGATTCGTACTTTAGGGAAGTCAGAAATCTATATAAGCTGTTCAAAAACATTTCTCTTCAGCAAAAAAAAGAGTCTATAATGTTAAAGAAATGTAAAACATTATGCAAATCCAATACATATTGCAAAACAGATGGCCAACAAAAAGAGTTAGTGCCTCTAAGAATATAACTGCCAATACAATTAACCTGAACTTTATGAAAGAATAAATACGACAATAGTGACACTGATTTCGGTAACTGGTAAGGTCAGAATTCAGCCATAAAAACTTCATAAAATAATGTTTATTTCCTAAAAATCACAACAGATCACCAGGCACTTTTCCAACAATTCATCAATATGATGATAAATGGAATGGAATTCATGTGGAATGGAATGGCGTCTACTTTCTGGCTGTCTCATAGTTAGCTGAGAACCAGTCATACGTTTCTTTAACAGCTGGGAAAAAAAAGAAGAAAATTCTGTTAATAAGAATGTGAAAAGGGAGACTCACTTAACATTTCAGCATAAGTGAATGTCTAAGACTGAAGCTTGACAACAGACAATCATTGATATATTGTAAATCTAATCAAAACAGACTAGCATCATCTTCATGACTGATGAAAACAATTCTTAATTCTGCTACATATACAACGTTTACATAAGTAAGACATTTCATAGCCTCAGGGTATCTGTTAATAGTCACATGTAAAATCAGGTTTACAGGAAACTTGACTCATGTTTCACTTGTATCAAAAATAATAAAATACTGAAGTATTTCTGTGATAGAAAGACTTCACATAAACTCACCTTGTTTAAATGGTGTAAACTTGAAGTCGGGAAGATAACTCCTCAGTTTATCATTTGATGCTGTCTTCTTAAACTGGCCATCTGACTTGCTTGTATCCAATATGACCTTGCCCTTGAACTCTGCTGCTTCAAGGACAGCCTCTGCCGCTTCCTTTATACTGACCTCTTCTTCTTCACTTACTGTAAATTTTGCAAAACAATGTAATATTTCCAGAAATACTGATTGTGACACAAAACTAAAAATAGTACCACTAAATAGGACCTAAAAGAGTTACTAACAGCAGATAAAATAAAGTACTAAGGATGCACACATATTAAATCATTTTCCAGGGCAGTAAAAGAATGACATGTACACTAGACTCTAACAATGACAGATCTGTGATTAGGGTTTCTTATCTAAAGTCACAATTCCTTACGTTTCAAGAGACTTTATCATATTCCATGATTGTATGAAATTACTGGTGTGAACCCAGGAAGCAGTCGTCTGACAAGACGAATTTAAGAGACAAGAAAGGTTTCCGAATCAATGTATAACAAATACATTCAAACAAAGCTGCACTTAAATTTAAAACTTAGATCTACCATTACCACATAACTTCTTCATGTAAATAAATGAGAAACAAACTTTTGTCTTTTACACCACAGATTCACAAGTACAAACCTGACAATATGATTGGTTCTATTTCCTGGTAGTTTCTTAGTACCCATATCATGAGACGAGCTAGATCTCTGGAATATATGAACTGCCGGCGTGGAGATCCTGTCCCCCATATCACAAAGTCTGTATTATCACCTGTAAAAACAAGATAACATTACTGGGGACAGTTTAAGTGCCATGCAAAAGTCACACAATGGTCATTTTCTTCTGGATAGATGTTCAATCACAGTTGTCAAGCCTCAATTACCAAGTTAATTTAATATGTAATCTCAATTTGTCCTCGAGCAAAGGATAGCAAATTAACAAGGAATATAGTAGAGTAATCATAGTCAAAGCGACAAAATGACTGCTTTAATAAAATTTGATAACCACATTTACTTTTTCTAAGTACAATACTTCACAACACCTACCATTTAAATCATTCAGGAAAATACATAACTGACCTTGGGGAAAAATGCACAGATGGTTTGACATCATCACAACATGAAGTAATGACAGTCTTGTGTTGTAAATCAACTCAACCAGATTAAAGAATATATTACAAGAAATTTTGGATCTTCTAACAAGAGTTTTGAATACCTGATCCAAAATAACTGTGACTGTTGTTAGCTTCTTACAAAATAAACTTAAATACTTACGGTTTGCACAGTATGCCTTGTTAATAAGACCAGGTAACACGTGTCCATCTTCTAGGTCAAAGTTATCATGAGGTCCAAATACATTAGTAGGTATAACTGCTGTAAATTTTGCCCCATGACACTTATTGTAACCTCTGAAATAGAGAGAAACATACTGAGACAAATAGGTACAACAGTTGTAAATTTTGCACTGTGCTTCTAACCTCTTGAATGGAAGAAAGGATGATAAGTGTTAAGTCAGTAATGGGCATAACAATTCTACACCATGAGAATTCTTAAGAGAAATAAACTGTGTGGACAGTTACTAACAACTTTTGAGAAAGGGGAAAGAAACTGATGGTAGGTAGGAAGATGCTAAAATCATACCGGTACATAAAGAAGGAAAGAACTTACTTTAATAGACTTATACATATTATAGATATGTTAAAAATCAGTTAAAGAACAGAAGAACTGTTACAAAGAGTTACAGACATTGAATGTCAAGAATGCAAATCTGTTGAACTTACTTGTTTAATACATCAATCATTCGTTTGGCATATGAATAACCAAAGTTTGAGTCATGAGGTGGTCCATTGTGAATCTGAAATGGAAAAACAAATTAGTCTTGCCTCACTTTGAGAACAGTTATCACACTGACAGAGGTTTTGTTTCCAAATTTAAGCAAACAAAATTCCGGAATAAAGTATTCAGGTCATCAGGTATTTCCACAGACACAAGCTTTATATAAATCAATTCTTTTTACATTTAGATAATTTCACTGTTTTCATACATCTTTGAAACTTACAGACAAGTCTTTGAGAAATAAAGTGTCCACACTTTTCTTAAGAAAGAAAAAAAAAATCATGCCATTTCACTTACCATTTTTTCATCTATAGGATATGTGGTTTTGTCTGGGAAAATGCATGTTGATAAACAAGATACCACTTTCTTTACACCAAACTGGTGGCTCACTGCCAGTACATTGTCATTAATCTTCATATTGTTTCTCTGTAATACAAAAAATTGGTATCTTAACCCAAATCATGCTAAATATCTAAAATGAACTTGTCCATCTTTCAATTTGGACAGGTCCATTAACTATTCATGGGGATGCGGATTGAAAATTTACTGACTGAACAGCGAATAGTGCAGACCATGATCAGACTGCACGGACGCAAAGGCAGTCAACTGGTTTTAGCAGAGTAAGGGTTAATGTAAATTCTTATGTGATGAAAATAATAAAGACAGACCAATAAAAGTTCTTTAAGGTTCAATCCAAAACCTGATTAGAGCATACTAAGTTGAACACTTAATCAGTATGGTCACTTCCTCACAGATGCCTTAGAGTCTAAGACATGTGATGCCTCCTTTTTCTTTTCAGTTTGATTCAGTTTCTTAAAATAAGCAAATACTGTCTAACAACAAAATCTTAAAATTATTTCATCATGATAAATAATATCACAATTCGTAACAACTTTACTGGTGGATTTATTTCATGTCTATATTTATATGCCGGAGAGTTAAATTACATGCCAGATGTGCGGAACTGAAAACTGAATATATCAATTTTCACAACAGCTTGAGATTAAAAAAATCATATTGCTGACTGCAACAGCCAGGTTATGATCTGTACATTCAATTATACACCAACATTCTTCTAAACCAGTTGTTAAAAAAATGTCCAATCAAAAAAAAAAAAAAGTTTTTGACTCAACAACTCGAGAGTTCAGAACAAATCTATTGTATCTACATACAGAATATGTAGACTTTAGGTAGACCTTAAGTCTACTTAGATAGACATAAATTTATCACAAACGTAATAAATATCTTACTGTCCTGGCCATAAAATGCTCATTACTTTGGGTCATTTGAAAATAAACTTTTTTTTTCTTTTACAAATCTATGGTTTTGACAAAAATCCTCCAACCTATATAGATGACTCATAATTGTATGAATGGAAGTTGGATCATGAACTATATTATGTTAAGAAACCCTTTTACTTTAGCTCAGCATTTGTCAAATGTGACAACTGTTGTTCAGTCACTTTGCATTACTCTACCTACTACACATTGTAAATTTGCACAAATGGGCAACACAAAATTGTGTCAATTTGCATGAAATTTCATCCACTAGTTGTGTAGTTATGAGACCTGAGAGAGACAGACAGAAGGATGGATTGGCAGATGGACACTGAGCTCAAAATCTATAATCTTATGATAAACACTCCTGGGAAGTTCTAATGTGCCAGGTATAGCCTATTTTGGAAAAGTCGATTCTGTTTATTTCCCTATTTAAATAGATATACCTTACATAATTATATTGTATAAAGAAATACTCTAAGGGCCTCAATTCTGGTGTTAATGGTCTGATCAGGTAAGGCTGTGCCTGTTCCATCCCAGAATGATAATTCATGAGTGTCGAGTTTCATGAGATCAAAATCTTTATCCCTCCACCTACAACATGTCACATTCTTAATATCTAAGCCTTAGACCATGTGGTTTGAAAGAATATTTATCCTGTTTTTCTTTTAACTCTATACAAAACTTGGGTGTTCCTTTCTGATCCCTGGAGCAACATTTGTATAATCTTTTAAAATGAAAACTAGACTGAGTCACATGCCAAATCTTAGTCCTAGCCATTAAGCTTTTGGAGAAAGAGGGTATTTCCTGTTTTTCTATAAAACTTTATGTAAAACTCAATCCCCGTGGTGTAGCCATCGCTGATCCAAGGGAGCCTGATACATCACCTCAAGGGGATGCAACATACCAAATATAACTGCTGTAGGCATTATGGTTTTAGATATGTAATTTTTTTTAAGACTTTATATTTTTCAATTCTGGTTGCCATTGCAACCAGAGTTCTAAACAGAATGCAATTGCTTGAAAAATTTTGGTAAAGATTTGGATAGCGAAAAAGATTTATTGTTTATTATTTGGCATTAATGTAAATGTACTTTAATCTAATACCGGTACTTACAAAAAAATCAAGATTATACTTGAGATTTCTAAACAGGCCTCCAACCATGGCAGCTAGATGTATTACATGGGTGGGCTTGTACTTCTCAAACAACTCCCTTGTGGCTGCCTCATTACTGAAAATATAATATCATCATTTTTTAAATAACCAAACAAGACTGTGAGTAAAAAATATCCCTTTCTAGACATTTCCTCTCACACAAGTACTCCACAGCACCTGGACAATTTCCAGATAATTTCTCTCCCAAGCTTTTTTCAAGCAGAATACCACCAAAGGTGACAGTAGTCACCACTGACACTCAGCACCTCACTCTTTTGGCTAAAGAACTAGACTGAACCCAGGAAGCAGTCATCGAAGGGATTAATACTAGTTGTAAGAACTTGATTCCCAATCAACGTAAAATATAAAGGTTAAAACTAAGGCCAGGCATTGGTTCTTATATTTTGTGAGGTTGTAGGTGTGGGGAGGGGGTCATATGCCCAGAGACTTGCACCTTCCAAGTTATATCTTAATTTCTAGACAATACCAATCTTGTTAGTTATTATATTTGTTGTATCTGTTATTACATCTTTTATTATCAACACATTTTAAAATGGCCTTAAGCAAGGAAAACAATTAACTTGCAATTAAGAAATCAATTTTATCATTACAATATTGAGCAATATGACATTTTGTTTTCAGATATTGTTATGAATTTCATTTATAATACTGTTAATGTTTTTTTTGTCCAAACTATCTATTTCTCTTAACTTAAACTAAATATTTGTTCATAAGTACCTTATTCTACACTTAAAAGAAAGGTAAAATATACAATTAAACCCAATCTTTATGGTAACAAATTTTCACTTGTGTGGAGAGGAACATTATAATGGCCAATATGATGACTTAAATACCTGATGTAAAATACCTGCAGATTTAATGTTTATTTATTACAGATACAGAGACTGCATACTTCGCAAGAGGACAAAGGTATTAACATGTTTAATGAGGCATACCCTGAAAATAACCATTCCATTTTTTTCAAATTCATGTAAATATCAGTGGTAACAAACAAAGCATTGCATAATGTCCAGTTGTCAGTATGAACTTACAACAGGTAATGGAATGCATTACAACTGTCCTTTTCATAGCCAATGATCAAAAAAATCACATAAGCAGTATATCATATGTTAGTTTAGTGTATGTGGCTTTAAAATAAGTTCTTTGATCAGGTGTATACACATTTATTTCATGTACATACACCTTCTGTCATGTTTATTTGCTAAGCTATTAAACTCTAAACCAAACTTGTAATACACAGATCAAACCTTACTTGAATTTATGAAGACTGGAGACAAGTTTACATCATCATTGTTAATATTAACTATGATTCATTTAGCACTAATTTAGAGCTGAATTTCAGTAATATTGCATGAGCTTGTTCAACCAATTTGCTATGAGTATCGAAAGTGCTAGAATGTTTGTAAGACATACAATGTTTATATGTTATAACAAAATATGTAGATTTTATTGCAATTATACACATGGCAAAACTATTACAGATTTTATATATATGTAATGTATTTGAACAGTAACATATTACAGGATGAAATTTTATATAGAACACTCACGTCAAATCAGCTTCCTTTGAAGAGGCAAAGACCCAAGTTTCATTTGGTCTCTTTTCACCGCAGTTTTCAACGACATATTCTATTGCACGTCCCACAAGTCCTGTGCCACCTGTCACCAGAATTACTTGTTTATCTGCCATTGTTGCTGTGAAAATATAATTAATCTTGCTTTTTAACAACTTTCAATTCATTCAAAACACTACAAACTAAATATCTCTACATAGGAAATAGAAAGATGTCCCAACATTCCTCTTTTTGTCAGAAATTCAGTGGCAAGGCTAAAATACTTTTGGAGTAATGTGCGATACAAGTTGAAACTGCCAATTTACACAAAATCTGAGATAACAAGTCTGTTGGAACAATCAGACAGCAACTTGGACAGATGGATGGATGATGGCAAATTTGTATCCCCACTTTCAAGGTAAAGCATAAAAAAGAAACAAGACACCTTTCAATACAAAAAAAAATGTCTGCTCCCTAAAACCTAAATTTTCCCTCTTACTAGGTCAGACAAAAAAAGGTATCTTCTATAACTGTCAACAAATACTATCCCATTCAACTGAAAATGCATTAACATACTGTTGATGAAATAGGCGTGGGAACATTTTTATGGTCTAATGACTATTCAGTTATTAAATAAATTTACTACGTACCTTGTGTGGCTTAAAAACATATCATAAGGTCGATTATGTATTAAACTTAATGGAATTAGAACTCAAATGTTTTCCATTTATAAACATATGTACTGGGAATGACTCAGTGATGACATAAAATCTCTATCCTTAATATCCTAAAAACAAACACAATCACTTTAGCCTTACAATAAGACTGTTTGCATGTATCTGATGATTTTCTTCTAAACAAACACTTTTAGGAGTCAATTTATGGTACTAAGTATTAAAAAGTTACATCTTATAAGATAAGATAAGAAATTGGTTTATTATAGTCACATTGTACATTTGCAAGTTATTTTCAACAATTTATATATACAATTTAGCGGTCTTATATGTAGGTACTAGCAAAAAAATATTCACTGTATGCAGCCTTAAAATTCACTTCAATGTTTGAAATATATCAAAGTAAGGAAACCAAATTTACTTCATTTAATAATGAAGTTTGTAACCTAATGCTGGATGACTAAACTCCATTTTTTTAAATTTAGCAGGGTACCATAAGTGTAAAGTCTGTATGCATGAAGTAATGTTGGTGGACTTATACTGAGTTCACACATATTTCATTTTTGGAGCAAAACAATTAAAAACTATGCTTGCAAACTTTATATCCAAATCTTGCTACAAACTAGGTATGGCAACAAGGATTGATTTTAATAACTGAATGCTTGGTCATTCTTTCAACTGAGTACTCTGTTAATTTTAACATTTCTAAGGAATTTTCGAAGAATCCTTATTCATGAGATTTTGTACATATATATATGCATGGCCTAAAGATGTAAGTTACATAATTGTTGTTTATCACAACACATGTCAATCTATTGATTGCCAAGCTGTCATTGCCAGTTGATCTTTGCAAAGATGTTTGCATCAAATGTTATATGTTTAAGTGTTTCTTTGCTGGAGAATGTTTATTACATGTATTTATTGAATATGCTAATATTCTGAGATTCTATACAATCCTCACAGTTCTGTGGGAATGTAAAAAAACATATATAGTTCTCAATATGACCAATATCTGATCAGTATAGGTCGAAAAAGGATCATTACCAAAATGGCCAAACCAAAAAGGCCGGACAGAAAATGGAGAAAGTGGTAAGTTATTCACACCAAATAATAACGATTATTTGTACTCTTACAAAAGAAAATAAGGAATCAATATTCAGATGTTAAGAAAGAAGTGAAATTGACAATGTTTTTTTATTTTCTGTGTTGCATACAGACCAATTCTCATAATTATCGCCTTCATTTTAAGTATGTCTCTTTCTATAAATCTAACATTAAAGTAAGTGATTCAACACTTCCAATTTCACTATTAATAAAATAACAGATCATAACAGATGTGAAATTATTGAATTACTCAAAAAATAAGTTGAATTAAAAATATGAAAATCAGCAGAACTATTTTGCCTTCTTGGACCCCATCATCTGATCCCTTATCCTCTTCACAATCATATCTATTATCTAGTCCTTCATAGAAAGACACATATGCACAGTTAACATTTTATGTTCATGTTTTTCTTTTTTATGTTTATTGGCAAATCTGTGAGGCATCAATGCATCAACATCAATCATATTCGTGATTTAAGTAGAAATTTTTATCAACTTGACAATATCTTAACCAAAGATTGTTTTACATTGTTTTAACAAGGGATACAATATCCGATTCCTGTCAACAGACAACACCGTGTTTACTTTCACTTTAGGTTGCCAAAGCACGACGTGTGCTAAATTCACGGTTTTAGAAACGTCTTAAAGCCTAACAGTCTTAACCAAACTGAAAACAAAAATCAACGTGATCTGTAACTAACCTTCGTATTGTTAAGAGTTTCCTTCTTCCTTTGAAGCTACGAACGATTGTGGAACAATTTTGGAAATGTTTGACACGAATGTGTACGTACGTCGTCCTTTTTACCGGCGTTGTCACGTGATGAAAACCAGACACGTTTAAACACGGAGGGCAATCTATAATTAAAATCTTGGCATACGTATGAAGTAGATAGTTATCACTGAGATTGTTTACCCTTCCGGCTCAGAATAAAAAAGTAACACGGATCTGCTTTTATCACAATCAAATTAAAATATAGATTTTACTCATCTATCCATTCACCGTCCGTTTGCTACTCCGTCCGTATGTCCGTCCGTAAATACTAATAGATACTTAGGTGGCTATGGGAACAATCGGTAACTATAACTTTTCTTTGATGTTAATTATTCCGGCCGTAAGCTCTTAGGTGGCTATAAAAGATCAAACGTGGCTAAAAGAACAATGGAGAGAAACTATAGACTAGCTACTTAAGTACCAATTTGTTAGGATGTCCGTCTGTCCATCCAACCATCAATCTATCTTTTCATTCATTCATTCAGAAGAAGAAGAAGGAGAAATGGACATATCGAAACTAATTGTTTTCGACAAAGACTGATATTTTACGTCTTTGTTGTAGAGAACTTCTTTGAATTAATATTTATTAATATTTATGAAAATAGGCTGATCGATTAAAAGATTACATTCTTTGATCGTACCATTTATTTTATTTTATTCTATTCTATTTATTCTTTTTTGTTGTTCAAACGTTTGTGAAACAAGTTTTTGGAACTTAAATTAAACCTGCTCATCGACTGCTTCCTAGGGTTCCGGGTTCTGATCGAACAGTATATGAAGTAATCCATCATATTGCTCACGCTTATTCTGTTTCAAATTGGAAACTTGGATTAGGTAACATGCACATTTTCAACTGAGTTTTAGGAGGCATTTTAAAGAAAAATAAACATAAAACTCCGCCATCTGCAGTTTTCACTTGATACAAATATCTTTTCTTCAATTTTAGATATTTGTCTATGAAATTTAAACGCCACTATGTACAACTGAACAGCTGTAACTCAAACATACTCACTGAAAATTGAGTCGCCAGTCTAAGGTAATACCAGTCTAAAGTGATTGATATCTGTATTTGAGTTTATTTTTCGTCGGTACCAGTTTATGGACCTTGCAAATGCGGTATCTACCGAGAGCGAAATAACTGTTTATTACTATTATTATCAATATGTTACATATAAATAAAATGTAAACTAAAGACATCTTACTTAATAAAAGCAAACATATCACGGCATATTTTATCCATGTATAAATTCTTCCAATCTTTTTCTGTGACTAGAATTACATAAGCAGATTAGATTCCTAGATTCCAAGGGCAAACTTTGCTAACTATAAGAAACACGTCCACAACGTGATGACGCAATCTTTTTTCTCTTTTGTTGTTGTTTGTTTGTTTGTTTGTTTACAATAATATCACTTTTTGAAATGAATTTCACTTTCTGTTGACTCATACAAAAGCGCAATACCACTTATTCATAAGCAAAAAATAATGCAATTTATGGAAGGCATATTTTTCCTTAGTCCCCTGGTTCCTAAATAATTATTTTCAGTGTGTAGCACCGATACATGGGACCTCGGTATAACACCTAATCTGAATGACAATTAGAAATGTTAGTTAAGGAGCAGGCTATCGAACTAATCACCCATGAATCACAAGTCTATATGTTACCACCGGACCAGTTATCCGCCCCCTGTTGATAGTCGTTTTAGCCATTTGATGGATTTGATTCATACTTGGACAAAACAACACTTATGACAAAGCCGACATGATAAATCATTCAAGTGTGACCTTAATCTTAAAATGACCTTGACCATCAAGGTCAAATTATTGAATTTTGCTCAAATTGTCATAACTTTGACAAAATTGTTATTTATTTATGGATTTGATTCATACTTGGACAAAACAACACTTATGACAAATCCAACATTATGATTCTTTCATGTGTGACCTTGACCTTAAAATGACCTTGACAGTCAATGTCAAATAATTGAATTTTGCTAAAATTTCCCATAACTTTGTTATTTGTTGTTGGATTTGATACATACTTGGACAAAACAACACTTATGACAAAACCGACGTGTTGAATGACTCAAATGTGACCATGACCTAAAAATGACCTTGACCGTCAAGGTCAGATGATTGAATTTTGCTTAAATTGTCATAACTTTCTCATTTATGTATGGAATTGATTCATACTTGGACAAAACTATACTTATGACAAATCCGACATTTGACAGGCAAGATCAAATTATTGAATTTTGCAAAAAATGGTATGGATGAATTTGATAATTATATTTCCAAATGATGTTTCATTTGAAATTCCTTCACCACCATGTGCTTCCTCTGATGTGTTTGCCTTTGGAAATAGGAAAAAGTCGAGCGTGGCCCCCGCTTGCGGTGGCTCTTATTAAAGTTTTCTGATCGAAGCATTGGAAGAGAAAGTAAAAAGAGAAGCCCACAACATTTAAGAGATTGTGTACCAATCCAGGCGATCACTGTTACATTCTTACTCACATCCGAATGTCCAGTTCCTGTCGAGAGAAATATGTACCATATTTAGTTTTAGCATTTGGCTTAATTGCTCACAAGTCTCAGGGAAGTACCTGTATTGCTAACTTCGAACTACCTCCAAACATGAAGTGTGTCATGCAGAGTCATGCTTATACAATGCTCAGCAGAGCAACATCAAGTGATGGTTTGAAGTTAGTCAATTTTACTGCAGACAAAATCAAAATAAACAAGTCGGCTCTAGTAGAAATGGACAGGCTGCGTGAGCACTTTACTTTCAGTTGAGAACATCCATTCGAAAACTTGGACCCTAATGCAAGTGTGCACATAGGTTTTCTCAACATTCGTTCCCTTAAAGCCCACCTCTCAGACTTGGCTGCCCAAAGACATATTTCAAGATTGAATGCTCTTTGCTTAACTGAACTCACACTACAGAAGAATATGTTCTTTAGAAGGATTCAGCGGATACTTTAAGCCGACACAACATAATTATGGTCTAACAATGTTCACTAAAACAGAGTCAACTGATTTTAAAATTCCAGTTTATGTCTAGAATAGTTTCAGACCAAGATAGAAACTTTCTCATAGCTGTTATTTACAGACCACCTCAATTCAACAAAAAATTGTTTTTACTCTCCTTTCATCTGCCGTCAATGCTATACTTAAGCCACATAATATTATACTTGGTGGAGACTTTAACTTGATGCCTGATGATCCAGTTGTGATTAAGTTTTGTCGTGATAATCAACTTCGACAATATGTAGAAAAGCCAACTCATTAGCTGGGAAGAACATTGGACCTGATTTTCGCATCTGATAACATACAATGCACTAGTAGAGTGAGTTTCTTACACCGACCATTTCCTGACTATTTTATCTGTTTTCTAAATGCCTTTTATTGATTTGTATTTGTCATATTTTGTGGTTTTGAAATAGTGATAACAACTACACAAATGTATTTCTGTTGACACATACACAGGAGTTATTTCATTCTATTTCTTTAATGAATTTATAGTTGCATGTGCAGATCTAGCATTGATCAATATTTTGCACTGAAAGTCCAGATCCATACCTCAATGTTTTCAAATACCACAATTATGTGCTTCATGTAAAACTTCCTTTATGCGGGGGACGTTGGTAACTCTGTTACAAATTCTTGTATTGCATTACAAACAACATTTGTCACGTGATAATCGTACGGTTGTGGTCAAGACGTACAGCTGTAACCACATCAGCACCTTCAGTGCTCTAATTTAAACCAAAAAATGTTGGCATTGATTCAAAAGAGTTATCATTTTTTATTGCAGACCAGAGACCTAAAATACCCGGTCTTTGAGTAGATATTTAAAATGAATGTGTGCGTGTTGAAATGTATGGTTTGTTCCACGCATATATTTTAAATTTTGAGATAACTTACGTGGGCATCGGTGTTTACATACTTGTATTTGTTTCCCTTGTATTGTAAGTTCACTTTATTTCTTTTTTAGTTCAAGATAAATGATTTCCGAAAGTAGCAAAGAAATACTAGATTAACGAGTCCTGTGAAATATTTGATCTTTGGAACAAGGATGTTTAAATATATTTGTTCTCCTCTAACTAGTTATTCTTCTTGTTTTGAGCAGAGAAGTTAGTTGGTTTTTTTTTGTGAAGTAAGGGTACGATTTATGAAGTATGCGCACAGGGGCGTTTTTGTACATTTTTGTCATAGTCGCGGAAGAAAAATTTAGTAAAGATTTCGCAAAACCCGTGAGATATATGCTTTAAGGAGAGAGAAAGGAAACTATCTGACAGTCACACGTAAAAAAGACCTTAATTATAAAACAAAGGCTTTAAAGTGCATGTAAAACGACAACACAATGCCAGTGTTTTGTTTGTATTCATGTTTCGGAGCAGCCATTTATGGCAAACTTTAATAATTCCTGACTTTTCGTCAGCCGAAGATTGACAAAGTTCCCTTGGTCACTAATGTTGGAATGATTAATCATCACATCGTTTAATCGTTGGTCTAGATTATCATGATATACTGTGGAAGAAGATGCCATTGATTAATAATGTGATTTATCGCTGATTTCATTGATAAATTGTCGAGTAAGATTTCATGTCTGTCAAATTTGCTTCGGCCTGTACATGCAATTCCACTGAGTACAATTTAAGTATCAGAAAAAAACAAGGCACATAAGGCCTGATGACCCTCTGTCAAGTGATAAAAAAACGAATGAATTTAAAATGGATCGACCTTTCCCGTTCAGTGTGCATAGGGCAATGTTTGTCTATGCGTTTTATGAGGAAATTTAAACAATGTGACATGCCCACGATTCGCCTCCACCCCACCACCTTTTCCTGTATTTTTTTATACTTCAGATTTCAAAAAATATTCGGCCTAATAACCTTGATGTTACACATATTCTTTAACAAAAAATATTAACATATCAGTATGATAAATCTTTCTGTCTATTGTTCGGTCTTTATAGGATTTCGATAGAGATTTGCATAAACGGTTTATGTATGTAGATTTTAATGAACTGTTTCTTAATCCGTGTCAAACTTAGCAGACGACTTGAATGTATACATGTCTCCTTGGCGACCAGTGTATTCGTCCGCTTCCGGTTGTAAGCCGAGAAAATGAAACTGAAATTATCGTAGTTATTATTAATTCACTTGCTTATACTTTTAGGAATGTCTGTAGTACTCCAACTGCAAGTTATTATCTCACTGTCTTCACGAACAATAAGATATTGACCAGTTAAAAACTAATTATAGAACTACTTTTTAACAGGTGTACACACAGTTGTCAGTGATTGAGAACTACTTTTCACAGTTACTTCAGGACACTACCAGGGTTAGCCTGGTATGTTTTAAGTAAGACAAACGGAAACTTAAATAGTTTAGTGTATTAGAAGTCGTACGGACGGACGATGGCAGATACGGAACAGGACCCCGGACCTGGGGAAAAGGAGGCTAACAAACCTCCGAGCCCTAAGCCGGATACAGATGAAGTTGCACCACCCTTGGTATCTACCACAAAAAGTAAGTTTCGGCTAACTTTATAATCGTTCAAAACGGCACATTTCTCTTATTTGAATGCCAAGAAAGTCTGTAACAAATAGTTAACCTGTGAAAAAATGTTCTGGAAAATAAAGTTCCTTTACACATTGCACTTATATCAAGTAAATTTAACAGACTGTTTTGTCAGTACATATGTATATAGAATGTAGTATATGTTTTCTTCAAAAAAAAAAAAGAAAAGAGAAAGATTAAATTAAAGAGTGTCCAAAAGGCACACCCCTTTAATTTTTGTGTTGAATTTAAGGCATTTACAAATTTTTTAGTTGAATAACATAAGTCAAAAAATAGATTTTTATTATTATTGGTATCCAGGTGTTCTAAGAAAATGTCAAATAGGCACTCCTTTCATGGCAACAAGGTGAGAAAAAAAAGTATGTCGAGATTATAGGACATTTCAGGAGGTATTTTAACAATCTGTCCCAAGACATTTATACTGTTAAGTATAGCCTGCAAAGCAGTTTTTTTAAGGTAAAAGAAAATGCCCTTAATTGATTAAAGAAAGTTCAATATCCCCACTAATCAGACTTGTCAAAGACTTGAAGAAAATTTTTCATAGACGTCTTTTTTCCAAGTTTTTATTCTTTGACAATAATAATAAAAAATATCTATAAAATGGGTCAAACTGTCAATGTCAAATTAATTAGGCTAATTAATGAACAAAGATTAGCCAGAATTTTGAATGACTTCAGTAATAAAAAAGTTATTTCATGGGTGTTGTGGTAACTGTGTAAAATGTTGTTTCTCAGTGTCAAGGTAACAGTATGACCTCGGGCAACGGTTCTGACTTTTTCCCTGACACTAATGAAATAATTGTATATTGATGCTGCACTTAGAATTCATGATGCTGAGTGAGCATGCAGGAAACACAAGACAGACTTCTAGCCACATTTTGTTGTAAGTCAATACAAAACTTAAAATTTGTCCATCATAAATGTACCTGAGAGGTGCTAATATGTACACCTTTCCAGACATACATAAATCTTACATAGAACAATGGTTATTTTCAGTTAGATAACTGAAGTTCCCGACTTTGAGTCAAGATGGGGCAAAAAGAATTTTTTATGTCATTTTAAAGATCAGTCTCTGAATGTTTTCCACATTTCATTTTAATGGGCTGTTAACGGCTTTTCTGGCCAGACTCTAAGGTTCTGAGTTTGATCCACTTTTAAGCAAAGGACATGTTCCAAGTGTGCTTGAAATTTGTCAGTAGTTTTGACTTCACAAATTTTAGTTTCCCTTAAATGCTTAAGGTATTTGAATTATTTAAACATTGTTATTTTACTCGTTAAATTTTATTGTAAGACCTTGTATCAGTAGTATATCCAAGAGGCTATCAATTCACAGTTACAGGTGGTGCTTCAATAGTCAGCTATCTTCAATGGCTTAAGAATGTTTACAGTGACCAGATAATCTTCAGACATTAAATATTGACCTTATATTGTTCAAATAAGCTTTGTATGGAGTGGCTATTGAAAAGATTGCTACCAACTCATGTCAGAGGTCTGAAAACTGCCCTATATTGTGTATAAAAAATGTTTTGCTAACTTTTATTTAAGAAAAGCCAAAAGTTCAGGTCATTTAATGCTGTCCATTTAAACTTTATAAAGAAAGCATGGTATGAAATAATTTGAAATTGAGCACAAAAACTGTGGGATAATTTTAGTCTGTAATAAATTTGATATTTTGTAAGTAAATTTTGATCAACCCCTAAATACCTACCTTGCAGATTGTTTTGCAGGCATATGTTATTACACAAAGATTTCATGTCCAGGTACTACGGATGTCAGTATAAAAGAATATCAAAGCAATGTCTTGATTCATACATACACTATTTTTCTGTGTTACAGCTGAGAAGAAGCCAGCTGCCCCGACAAAGACTCAGCCTGCAACAAAGGTAAGCTTATAATAGATGTTTAAAAAATGGCCCAAACTTCATAATTAAAACCACCATAATACTGGTACATGAGATATACTTTATTTGTCACCAAAAAAAAAACAGTATCAAAGATGAATGAATTTCAGAATGATTTTAGGTCAGCCACAGTATTTTCATAATGTAATAGCACTTCACAATTATTCTAGTTTTTAAGACGTCTTAAAAACACAGCAAAAAAGAGCAGTTAAGTTTAAAAGCTAATTGCATATAATAATGTGACAGAATGATTAAAAAAAAATGAAAACAAGAACTGCATGTTATAAAATCATTTTACCTGGCAGTTCTAATTGTTAATAGCAGAGCAGCAAATGTTGAAGAACAATAGTCTATCTGAAGAAGCTAATTTAGCATCAATAAAGATATTGAAAGTTTTTATCGTAGACAAAAATTAATAAACTGACAAATTTGTCTACCTACAGGGGCCTGCAAAGAAGAATGTTATTCTCTCGGGAGAGGCAATGAAGGAAATGCAGAAGCAGGCGAGACAGGTCCGTGAGGAACGCAAAGCTCAGGTAATCCCAAACTTTGATGTTGAAATGTTTATGGCGATATTTTCTTATATTCTAAACAACAAAAATACTACAAGGCAATGTATAAGAAAATACAAATCACATGGTAAATTGACAAACGAAGGTAATACTGCTTTTGGATACATCAGTCCGTTCAAGAGTGTTAGTTTTGCTGAAAGGAAGAATTGATGGAGAAATCATACTTTGAACAGTTCCTTGGAATAAATTTGTTGTAATAAAAGTGTTTCTAAAATCTGAAATTTGATTTAATTTGAAGTTTCTCATTACAAACTTTTCACTGGTCTGAAATGCTTAAAAAAATGAAATCAGTTTAGGCTGACCTGAAAAAATTGTTTGTCCACTCCAAATCTCAAACATCCCAACAACTCAGTTTTTTTTGTTCCAAAGAGTGTGATCATGTTTTCCATTTCTGAAACATGTTGAGTATCAGTTTGAACATTATGATAGTATAATGTAACTTAATAATGTAACTTGAAAAAAAAACCTGCTGACCTACCTACTTCTGAAAATCTTGGTTCTGAAACTTAACCATTTTTTTAAGGATAGCTGTATCTTCAGCCACAATAATATAATAGATTTTATGTATTATGACCAGCATATGTCTGTAACAATTTAGCACAGAACAGTACTGGTCCTTCCCAGGAGTTGTGATTTGAAAACTGTTGGAATGAAGTCATTAATACAGGTATAAACATCAGTGTTTAAACCCTTAGATCATCAGTATGATAATTAGTCAATAGTACAGATTATATTTTTTGGTAAACATCAGAATCAGCTGATGGTAAGTGGAAGATGCATGTTTTGAGGTTGGTAGCTTGGCAATACACACATGTGTTTGTACACTTTGTACATGCTTTAGAAAAGTGTGTATACTTAACACTGTAATTGTGAGCATGTTAGGGGAAGGGCATTTCAAAATACAATACTGTCTGTTGAGTAAAAGTGTGAAATCTTAACACTTTTAAGTGTGTGCATGGTAAAGGTAGGGTTCACTGGAAACTTTGTGTTCAATTTTTTTGGTTCTTTTCTTGTGAAAAGTGTGAGTATTTGTTGTCTTTAACACTTTTGTGTGATTTTATTTACATTTGAAGTGTCTGGGTAGCACAGGAAAGTTATATTGTAGATAAAAATGCTTTTTATATGTCTTGCAAATATAATAATATGCATATAGGAAAGTTAGTTATGATAAAGGTGTACTGATTTTCAGATGAAATTGGCAGCTTCAAATAGTGCAAAGCAGGACTTCCATTACCTTGACCAGCTTATTGCCAGTTGACTAATCTTTAAAAATTCAGTGTTTTCAGTCCTGAAAGCAGCCTAGTAATCTGTAAATTTATGCCATAATATAATGTAAACATTTTGAAAATTTGCATATGGTATTTGGTTATGGGTGATGTTAAAGCTTTAAGAGGTTTAGCTGTAAGTGAATGTCACGAACAGTGTTGGTTGTAGACCAATTTATTTATTCTGTGAAAAAAAGCCATTCCTGAATGTTAGCATGTGCTTTATTATTGAATCTTGTAAATGGGTACATAATAGACTGTTTAAGATAAAATTTACCCTTGAACTGTTTGAATGTTAAATCCCATGCATAGAATCTTAACATGTTTCAATAGATAAATAATTAGTACATAACAGGTTTTTTGTTGTGTATTGATTATTTACGGGGGATTTCAGTTTAATACGTCTTTTCCTAATATGGTGCCAACTAGTCTTTATTGATTGGCAGACCTCGGAAACAAAAGGTTTCAAGAATAAATGAGTTGACTTAACTGTACAGGTTCTTAACAGATTAGCTTTTTATCTTGGCAATATATCCTTATCTAATTTAAGTGGCTTTCTCACTGCTGTGGTGAAATTTTGACAGAATTTTAATTCCTGTTTAGAAAATACAAAAAAAAATATTTTATATATGCAAATGACATCAAAATCATTGTGGAATCAGATGAGTTAACTTGGTATTAGATGTAAAAGAAAAAAAATGTTCTACAAAAAATTCAGTTGTTTTCAGAAAGTTATGTTGGGATATGCCAGATATCTGATAGTGAAGTGACAGTACACCAAAAACTTTCTGTGGTCCCTTCAGTATTTTTTGCAAGAACCATAATACAAGAAAATGCATTTCTACATCTTTCACTGATATGAAGATCGCGTTTTGTCAGTATTTCATTTTATTGTGTGACAAGATATCTGTACACAATGACTTGCATATATGGTAAATATTAAATCATACAGTCATGTTCATCAGCTGAATATATTTGGTCTTTTGTTTTTTGGCAAGTGCCTGATGATTTTAGTTTGGCCATATAAGTGCCTGATAAAACCATTCAAATGAACCTTGTACAAAAAGACTATTGTATAAGCTTTTAAACCACCTCAAACATGAGTTTTAAAATCTCTGCAGATACCAAGATTTAAGATTTTGTAACACAGATAATCTCTTCTTTGGGATTTAGGCAATAATCAATACAATAATGCTATACAATATAGGCTAGATTAAATAAAACTGATTCATTAATCATGGTACAAAATATTGTATAAGAATGGTGTACTGATTTTAAAATCTGATACATTATGTATAACACGTAGATTATTGCTTGGCAGATATTCTAAATGTCACCTTCAAAGGGGTAAATGTTTAATGTACTTGCACAATACAAAACTTAGGTTTTAAAAAACAAAACGAATGACAGGTTACCCATTGTTGTGCTAGATTTTCACTCACTCGAAATCAAAGACTTATTCAGGCAGTAAAGTCATTGAACATTTACGTTTTTCCTTTCTTGTATTACAAGAAGATTTTTTCCCCGTAGATTATTAATTTAAAGCAGGTAGATGTTGTCTTTTAAGCAAGAGAATTACATTGGTTAAACTTAAGAGCAGTTTCTTGTAAATTATTGAAATTTCTTTTAATGAACTTTTATTATGTTTTTACAAAACATGTCGTTCCCAAGGTTCTGTTTGAACACGGTTTGAGTGATTTCATTTACCCTCATAAAACAAACAATCTCACGATAATGTCAAAATTCTGATAATGAAATGTTTAATTTTTGTTCTGTTTTATAGATAAGGTAAACACTTGTTTGATAGATTTGACTACTGTTATACTGTGTTATTGAACGCAGGCGTTGATACGCATTCTTATTGAGAAAAATACAATGTATGTGATTAAAACCATTCATCAAACTTGATTTACATATTCCATTTTAATGGCAGGGGGTTTAAAGTTTCATTTGTATGTGGTATTTATTGCATTCAATAGAGTGATTGCCTTCTGAATGCTTCTTGAAGGTTTAATGAAGGACAATGTCTTATGTTGAAATCAACTGAAGAAAACATGTATTGTAACCAAGTGCATAAATATTTGGTAACAGTCCAATAATTTATCATTATGTAATTCTGGTCTGTTATGAATGGGATCCAAAATTTAAAACATCTGTGAAATAGACATTTAGTGGTAACAGTATACATATGACGTTAAAAAGACCATCTTCAAAAACTTGTATGTCTCAGTGTGCCCTTCATATAATAAAACTGCCTTATTTAAGGATGATTCGTGTACGCAAACCGACTTTGATATGAAAATGTCTGAAAAAAATAAGTCAGTTGGCCCAATTTGTCAAATTGCCTGTCCTGAGTACAGAAATCATTACTGACTTAAGGAATTGGTTTTTGAGTGTAAGAACACCATATAGTTTCATAATTCCTGCCATGTAATGTTACATTTTTATGTGTTGCTGTTAGTTTTATAAGTGTTAGCAAAAGTTTTACTATCTGATTACAGGTTGATGCTAGACACAAGTATATCTTCAAACAGGTAAGTCGCCTGCTAACATCCAGTTATTTCTTTGTAACCATGGTAAACCAAGAAACTAAACCTTCCAGACTACTTTTCACCATTCAGACATCTATAAAATCTGAGAAAACTTTCTGCAAACTTTTTGATTAACGTTGTACAGAGTAACAATACAATCGTTAAATTGCTTGAAAGTAAATAATCAGAAACTTCTGTTCAAGTCTAACCCTGCTAAAAATTAAAATTATGACTGCTGCTGTGGAATGCAGGAGACCTACTATTTGCAGTCAATTGTAAGATAGTTTTTTTATGAATATGAATAAGTAACACCTCTGCCTGTGAAAGAAATATGATCTTTTGTGTAGATAAAGTAATTATTTGAATGAATTTTGTATATTTTATCTCTTCGATCAAAAGTAATGAAGCTTTTCAATGGCTTGAAGTCTTGTTGCTAAATTTAAATAATAAAAAAAGAAACTCTTTGTCCTGGGTGTTCTCCAGTCATTTGACAGAATGTTTTTTACATAAATGTGTTTCTTGATAATGAACTTTTTGTTTGAACATGGTAACAGTAACCCGTCACTGATAAATGCTTGTTGGTAAGAAATATGCTATGGTTCTGGCTGATTTATTTGAGAAAGATGGAAGTTTCTTACAAAAGATGGGAATCTATAACTGATCCACCAACCTTTAGCATAGTCATTGTAAACTGATTGTCTTCATTACAAAAATACTGTTAAAGGGAATTAAAAAGAACAAAATTTAACAGGAAATGACATCAGAACTTCATGTATTGTCTGACATAACTATATTAAATGTGATGTGTGATTGTAGGTCGGAGACTCCATTGGTCTAGATGATTCACAAGTAGAAGACCACATCCTCTCTGATGAAAAGGTAGGTAACTTGCAAGATTCAAGCTGAAGTCAAGATACAAAACTAAAGAAACCAGTCTAGTGCCTGAATTTATCTATCATTTTATTCTGGTACAAGTTAGATATTTCTTGCTTTTTACTTATCATATGTTGACAAAAGAAATTCCTAATTAAACAACAAGTTAGGTGCCTAAAGTTTCACAACACTAAGTTAAAGAATGTTTTGGTTCCAGTCTCATAACTTGATTTTTGATTGGCTGGAAATGGTCTCTTTTAAAACAAATCTTTTTGTGACAAAAAGAGCTCTATAGGATCAGTTGATGATTTAAAGATGTTCAGTACAAGATAGTTTTGTCTTTCAAAGTAAAAATACAAAACAAAACAAAAACATTTCTTCCAATAGAATTAAACCTTGTTCAAGTTTATTTTAAATTCTAAAGTTTAGCCAGATCTTTAGCACTGATTCTGTTAGTTACATCAAATTAAATTTTGTCATTGAAATCGTCTTACTGGTATCCACTATACATGTATAAATGTTATATGCATATTTTGCTCACACAGGCAGGTTTAATTATTTGACACCTTCCAACTGACACTGTGTCAATATGATATTTACTCTGAAATTTAAGTTAGCAGAATTTTGTTTCTTCTAGTGTGTGTTTAACAGTAACTGCTGTACATTCCTGTAAATTCCCTTTTTAAATGTCGTAGCAGTTGCCATGAGCCAATCAAGTGCCATTGTAAGGAAAAAAGCAGTTTAACACTTTGAATCTGTGTGGGTCATGATATTCAAATAGTTTTTATTTGCCTATCTAAATTGCTTGATATGTAATGAAAATGGATACATGGTGGTGATAAGAAAACATAACTGTAGTCAGTGTACAATGCTGTATAAATATATGCTACTATGTAAACATGCTTCTTACCCATACATGACCTACAATCACTGTTCTAGGGTCTTTGAATTCAATGTCCGTCCTGTGATTTGAAGGCTTCAGGAACATGTATACAGCCTTCAAATTTGAGTGAATCAGGTTGTCATGGATTTTGTACACTGAACTTTGATAAAAACTGTTAATTCTAGTAGCTCACAGAAGAAAACTATACATTCAGTTTTGGGTGCATATCTAACAATGGCCTGATGGAGAAGTTTTTTCTTCCTTAGTTTATTTTGTGTAATATTTAAGAAAAGTTCTGCATTCAGTATGCAATAGATTTATACAAATTTTATCATTTGTCAGATGTTAGGGTTTCGTAAAAAGAAGAGAGTTAAAAGTATTTGTCTAAAATATTTCAAGTTGATTTGACTTGACTGACAATGATTTTGCCCATTTATTACAGTTTGAGCTGTTTGAGCCATTTTTCACCCAGGATGGAACGAGGAAGCTTATGTTTTTCTACCAGGATGTACAGGTAGGTAGGGCTTTTTTTTAAGCTACCTTAAACAAGGCTGCCACCAGGAAATATAAAGTTCAAAATTCATAGTTTATTTGGCAAAATCAGTATAAAGATTAGAACAAATAAGAAATCAAAACAAACAAACTTTCTAGTCTTTTAAATTGTTACATTTCATGGCATTTGAATTTTTTTTATTACAGAAATCAGGAAGCACAGCAGCTCCAACAAAGAAGTTGTTCCTCACGACTGGAAACACAGAGGTTTGTACTTCCTCTTTCAATAACAACAGAAATTAGACTTGCTTGGATTAAATATGATTGAGATTCAAGGTGTCAGCACAAAACTACTGTATCTCTTTCCTACTGTAGCTACAATATACAGTAGTTTTGCAATGAGCCCTCAAATTTTGATATAAAAAAGCCTTTTCCTGCTGTAAGTATTTATTTTGCTGTTGACTGCATTTAAACAACAGTTACTGTCGGAAACTTGATTTCATAATTGAAAGAAAAAATGCCGCTATAAATATGTTGACAGCTTCATACGTTGTTAACGGAAGGAAATGATTTTTCATTTAACAATTTCTTTCAATCACAGCATACTGTTTCTGATTGATTTCACATAAAAGAGCATGGCCACCAATTAAATATGCTATTTAAGAACAAGAACTTTCATGTTTGCATTATTCATTGTTTAATTGATTCTAAATTACCAAGCTCATTGAGTTAATATTGTTTTACCAACCATTTGTCCTGGAATAAAATTGTTTGAGTGTTTAAATTAACTAAAAGTTTTTGTTGTGTTCTCTGGCCTTCTTTTTTCTGGGATGGGCAAAAACTTTTATATTAAATGAAGAAACGAAGAAACTGGACCAATATCGGGAAAATGTAATTCTAGCCCAGAGTATAGTTACAGAATATGTAATAAATAACATGTAAAAATTGTTGTGACTCTGGTACAGGACATTGATACATAAAAAAAAACGTTACAGTAAAATTGAATTATCGAATTAAATTTGATTTGGGGTTAAATCATGACAAGTACTTTCAGATGTGTATCCTATTTAGCATGTTGGCAACCAGACCTGCTTTGCAAATATGTTAACATTTGCAGAAAAGAGAATAGTAACATTAAACATTATAACTGCTATTTTAAGCTGCACCTGTATTCAGTGTAAAAAGTTGTTTTTCATCTTTCCATATTCATGAGAAGTCAATATTCAATTTGGGTTTGCTTATAAACAATTTTAAGGACAATAACAAGAGAAACCTTGTTGATGTTGGAGAAAATTGCCATTGATTTCTTATCTTAAATCAGTGTCATTGTACCCGATAGATTGCAAGCCATAATAGGCTTACTAAATTGATTTTAGGTTCATAAAGAAATGGCCATTGCCTTGATCAACATTTTGTATCTATGGTGGGCAATCTGCAACAATACAGAAAAGCTTCATTTTTTAAGCTCTGAGTTTATATAATTTTTTATTGGGAAAATGAAATTAAATGTTCTATGTATTGTTCAATATTTTGAGTTAAAAGTGGAGAATTTGAGCCCTGATAAAAGCCAGTGACCTGGAAGTGCTTAGATTATTCAAATCTTTGGTAGGACTTTAAGTCATTATATCCAAACTTGGTTAGATTTGACACAAACTTGAGGCAGAATCATGTAATCTTAAGTCTTCATAGAAACAAGAGTTTCTAGAGAAATGTATTAGAATATTTAACAGTTCCATAGCCTTTGAGAAAATACTTCGAGATGATGGATTTTCTTTTCAGAATAATGTTCAAAGTCTGTATTGATTTAAAAATATGCAATTCCTTTTAGAAAGAGCTCTGCAGCATATTACAACCTATTAGCTTTGTTTTTTCTGTGTTAGATATTGTTTAGTTTCCAATTATTGGATGTTCTATAACTGCTCTTTACCTGTGCCAGTAATTGTTAACAAATTGTCCCAGCAAAAAAGGAGGAAAGCTATTAACTATTCTTAACATTTGTGAAGTGATTTTATTTATTGGTAATCAATAGGTAATTCAGAAGCTGAGTGGATTTTGTACTTTATAGTTAGGGTTGAGACAGAAGAATGCTGAGATTTGTTTACATACCTAGTACTTGGCTTTTAGAGTAAAATAACGCCATTGAGAATGATTTTGTTTGTTTACGAAATTATGTAATGGCCTTGAAATGTTGATATTTGAAATTGAAAAGTATGTATCTGGTAAAGAAGTAGCTAACAGTTGCTTAATTTCAATAGATGATGATCCTTTCAGAGTTGGTGAATAGAGAATGACATGCTGGTTTATAGTGAGGCTTTTTAGACTTTTTTAAATCCTTATCATTCAAAAGAGAAACAGCCATAGTCAATTTAGCACTCCTGAAACTTGAAAATATTTTTACATTGAAGTGTTATTATATTGAATTCTCAAAAGAACTGTCCTGTTTGGTTCTTTTATTTTTGTGTCTTAAGATTTATTTCACACATGCCTTAATGTTACAAAATGTCTGGCAATTAATAAAAGTCAGAAAATCACCTCTAGTCTTCCCTGTCTTCTCCTGAATAGAATCAGATGCTTGGCTCTGCAGGGAAAACCTTAAAACAAGACAAAGTACCTATATTCTATGTTCCTCTTATATAGCTATTTTATCAAATTTTACCATCATTGTTTTCAGGGTTTGCGTGGAGTCTGTCTGTATTTCCTGCGAACCACCAACAAACCCATCACTCCTGCTAACATTGCCACTGAGGTCAACTTTGGTATGATGGACTGCTCCAAGGGAAAGATCCTTGCTGGACTGGAGAGACATCTGTCAAATATTGTTTTGCCATCTCTCAGATCTTTAGAGGTATGCATTTTGACAAATTATTTCAGACTGAAGTTCTTGTAACTTCCTTTGGAAATTTTGGCTTACACAAAATGTACTGACAGATTGTCAGGTTACAAACCCTCAACATGAGCCCCTTAGAATATTAAGCACAATTTTTTTCTTGCCACTAACATTAAAATGTGAAAGGAATCATTTTCTTCATTGTGCATGTAACTTTTAAAGTAACCTTTATAAGCGGTTGCAACATCATTTATTGATGTTAACACACATAATAAGTAGTTAATTGATAGAATTAAGGACCTCAACATAATTAAAATTAAGCCTATTATGTTAACTGTGAGGTTTTAAGTTAAATGAACATGATGTATGATTTCAGCAATGGGGAGATATTGACACCAACAATGGACACAATGCACAGATTGAGGATTTCTTGGAACAGCTTGAGAAATTCATCAGCAACCTGAACACAGCTCTGTCTAACATGGAAGGGCAGATCACTCTGGAAGAGAATGGAATTGGACCAATCATTGACAACATTGAGTCACCAGCTGATTACCAAGCTGTTGGTATGTTGGCAAGTTCATTCATGACAAATGATTTAATAGATTTTACTTTGACACAAACAATACTATAGTGTCTCAACTTTTCAGAGACTATAATGTTACCTGAATCAAATGGCAATACCTAGATTTATCCATTAAAAAGTAGTTTGGCAAGTTATGTTTAAAGTAAAATGTTTTAACCTCTTACATTCCATTCTTTAGCTCTTTGTTCAATAATATTTCAACTGTTCTGGAAATCTGATGATCTTCTGATGAACAAGGTGATCTCAGTATATGACAAGTGACTTCTATTACAGCCGGTAACACTGAGTACCTTGAGAAGCTTGAGCAGTTGTGTGCCCAGTGGTCCAAGCAAATTGAGCAGGTGCTTGCTGAGAGTGAGCAGATGAGACGAGAAGCAGATGACATTGGACCAACCGCTGAACTCTCGTACTGGAAGTCTCGCATGGCTAAGTTCAACAAGTGAGACACATTTTTCAATTAGGTTGATCTGATATTTTTAAATGAAGAAAAGAAAAATCTTACTGTGATAAATCTCATGTATATCTTCACATATTTTGGGGCTAGTACTGGATCTTTGCAGGAATGATAGTTGAGTAAGCATACTGCCTGTCTACTTAAGCAAAATACTTTTGAACACATACACAAAAAATTAACATATTTTAAAGAACTTACACGTCTGTATATTATTATGAGTGCTGGTATGTTACCATGTACTTTTATTTTAAATTTGTATTACTATTTTTCTTATATATTTCAGCCTGTTGGAACAGATGAAGAGTCCACGTGTAAAATCTGTCCTTGGGGTCCTCCAGGTGGCCAAATCCAAATCTCTAAGGAGATGGAAGGAACTGGTAATAGTCACCTTTATGGTCATTGGCTCAGATTGTTAATTTCAAGGATTTAAATTGTTTAGATTGGCTGTTATTTTAGTGAAAAATGTCTTTACTTTGCTGTGCCATCTAGTTGTCATATGTTGTAGCCACTATATATGTGTACCAAAATGAATATTTCTGACACATGTTAGATGTAATACTTTTGTAAAAAGACACCTATTTTGTTTAGGCAGAGTTGAGTATGTTTTAAATTAATGTAAGTGGTCAAAGTGATGCTGAAGAGTAAAAGAAAGATCTGATGTGCATCATTAGAAAAACGAGCATTACCATATTAGTATAAATAAATTTATTACTGTTATCGAATGAAAGAAGTGAAAGAAGTCATTGTTGCAGCTAATTTGTAAACATTCACTTTTTTTACACTAGCTTTTATGACTATCATGCTTCTTTGACTTTTTGAACATTTATATATCTTTAAAAGGTGATTTTATAAAACCTATAATTCTGCATATGGACACTTTCAAAATCCTCAGTAGATTATCAAGTTAGTGTAGAGGTAATTTTTGTTAGCAACCTTTCATCTTCAGGTTCTGTATGTTTGTTATAAGTCCAATTTTTGCCATGTAATTCAATTTATCTGTGTTCAAAATTATGTCTTTTATTTTAGGATGGCTACATCACTGACTATGCAAATGAAGCCAAGGACAATGTGAAATACCTTTACACACTGGACAAGTTCTTTGGACCTCTTGTCAAATGTACACCTGTAAGTAATTATATCAGCACATAATGTTTAAAGCAGCACATGTTTTCACATAAACACATGTTTGTTACAGCAAACAATTAGATAGGGTCTAGTTATAACCATTGGCTAGTAGATTTTCCCAACATTCACTACTTGTAGTTTGTTTTGTACAGTAATTTTTGAAGAAAGTATGTGTAAACACATAATAGGAAGAACTTGAAATTAACAGTATGTTTAAAGTCTCTTTTTACTTCTTAACCACAAACGAAATAGACTTTTTAGTAAGATGTGATCTTTGTATGATAAAATATTTATTGGAAGAACTTGAAAGTAAAAATATGTTAAAGTCTCATTTGTACTTAACCACAAAAGAAATAGATTTTTGAGCGAGATTTTGTTTTGTTTCATTTAAGGTCTAAACTAAATTACTTGTGCATAGTTAAAAACATCCTAAATTCAAGCTAATTTTTTTACCTGTAGTAGTTTAAACTTGCTTAACCATGTAAAACTCATATTTTCGTCACTTTTTCAGGCCTCTATGATAGAGCACATACCAAGTTTGATGAATGCCATCAGGATGATCTACAGTATTTCCCAGTATTATAACACATCAGAGCGTATGACCTCTCTCTTTGTCAAGGTCACCAACCAGATGATTACCACATGCAAACATTACATCATGCATGATGTCAGCAAAATCTGGGATCACAAAAGGTAAGAAGGAATTCCAGATTGTCTGCACCTGACTATGAATTAAGGCCAATAATAATACTACCCAAGAACTTTTCCAGTTAAAGGTCCATTCCTCACCAATGTCAGCTGTCTACTCGGTTTCCTGCTTATTTGGAATATCTTAATCAAACTACCCCGCCCACTTTGTAAAAGGATAGAGGTGTTCCAAAACAGACAAGTCCATCTCAGAAATTTAAGGGTATGAGTCCTGCACGTGACCTGCTGTGGCAGTGAGGTGGTTTGCACTTTCTAACATTGGTAAGAAATATTTAACAGTCTTGTGTTAAACAGTTAGATGTTTTTCCATCTGATACTTCTTTTCAATTAAATGGTCATAATTGGAATAAAAAACCAAAGAAAACTCGTATTTTAAGAAGTGTATTGTTTCCACTTATAGGGAAGTTGTCCTGAAGAGGTTGAATGAGTGTACACAGCTGAATGAAGAGTACCAGAAACAGTTTCAGAGAACAAAGGAACGTCTCAAGGAAAATCCTAATGAAAAACAGTTCGAATTCAGGTATACTTTTGTACCCAGATGTTAGATTTTTAACTTTAAGGTTCTTAAACGAAATCATTTAGATAATACTAGTAATATAATTTATACCCTGAAACGGGGAAAGACACTGTAGTAAAATCATATTTAAAATTTGATCATACTACCAATGTGTTCATTGGGTGTATTGTATGTGCTTTATATATAAACAAATCTGTTTTCAGTGAGAACTACATATTTGGCAAGTTCGACACATTCTGCAAGCGTCTTGAGCGTATTGCTGACATGATCAACACAATGGAGATGTTCTCAGGTCTTGGAGATGTGAAGATCGAGGGAATTGAAGTGATTGTTGTCAAGTATAAGACAATCTGTGACAATGCTAAGAAGAGGAACTATGATATCCTGGATCACAGGAAAGCTGAAGTATGAATTTATAGGTTGTAACCCTTAACCTGCTGAATTTTTGTAATGGATTAGCCCAGCTTTGAATTTGGAACAGTCCATTCAAAGTTTAAGGTATTTCTATATCAAAATACAAAAAATTGAGCTACCAACAGTATAGAGCCTGGTCAGACTGCACGGATGTGCAGGCTGGCCTGGCTCTATACTGGTGGCAAAGGCTAATCACTTTTGGTTCCAGCAGGTTAAGGGTTAATGACATTCTTCCTAGTTTAAATATGATTTTATCATAGGTTGTAATTTTATCAAACTAAAAAGATTGAGGCAGGCTATCCAAAAAATAAATTGCTAGGCTACAATTTAATAACACATTTACCAGTTTTAAAGTAACTATTTACAATGTCATGTAGCTTTTTGAGTAAGTTGATATAAATTAAGGTAAGTGTTAATGAGACATTTATGCATTATTTCTTGAAAATATTGAGACGAAGGTCCAAAAACATTTTTGTACTTAAGATGTTCAACTTTGTGTTTTTTTTAAAGTTTATATGAAATAGGCTACATTGTATGATGAGAGAAACATTTTAGCTAAATAAACATATTTTCATCTTGTATTTACAGTTTGACAATGACTACATGGAGTTCCGCAACCAGATTGACAATCTTCGAGCCATGCTACAGAACTTCATGGACACCTGGTTCCAGAAACCTCTCACGGTACTTCAAAGTTCTATATCATTCACTACCTCAGCTTTGCAAAAAAACTACAGAAGGGAAGAAGAGTACTCTCCCTTCATGTTTTCTTTCAGTCATGACTTTTTCACTTCTGTAGTCCATTATTTAATCCAGTCATGTTTTTTTCTTAAAACTTCAACACAGATGGAAATAAAAAACAAACTGTCCTTAAAATCAGTTAAAAAATGTCTTAGAGAGTATCTCATTCCTACAAAAAGGTCTTGCATGTTCTACCTTACCTAGTAAAACATTAATTAACTTCAAAGCAATTTATGGTATCTGCCAGATGTTTCATTACATTCCAAAAAACATGATTGGTTATGTTTTCTTCATAGACTGAGAAGGCTGTTGAACTGCTTGGAAAGTTTGAAGCAATCACCGGTTCTAACCTGGACATCAATGAGAAGTACATGAAGGTGTTGATGGCCTACGGCAAAGATCTGGAAAACATACGGAAGTTGTACCAAAAGTACAAACAAGAACCCATGATACCCAGAAACTTGCCCCCAGTTGCAGGGCGCATTGCCTGGGCTCGTCAGCTGTACAGAAAGATTGAGATGCCAATGAGGGCCTTCAAGACAAAACCAGAGATCTTGAAAAATGCCGAGGCAAAGAAGATTGTGAGAAATTACAACAAGATGGCTGGAGTTCTCATGGAGTATGAGGTTTGTATACCAAATTTAGAGAATCTTTTCCCATTATTTTAACATATATGTAAAAGACAATTTAACAGACTGTTATTTCTTATGGCCTTTCTGACATGCAGCCCCTGTCTGTTTATAATCAGTTTGATAATAGAATATTAAGAGGTAAATTTTCATAGAATAGCAAAAAGTTGTGTAAATCAAGTCATGAATTTTGAATAAGCAACAAGATTACAAAAAATGTGTTATGAGAGGGTAAGAAAATTACTCTGAAACAGAGACAAGCTTGATAGAAATATTCATGAAAAGTAGAAATATTGACCTATTTACTTGAATTTGCTTTCTTTAGAATCCATGGATAGCATAAAGTTTATAATATAATTCATGAGGATGTTATATGTATTTCTAGATGCTGTACCACCGTGGTTGGATCCGTGCCATTGAGGCAGCCAAATCAGGACTGAATGCCTCCCTGTTAGTGAGACACCCTGACACTGGAGAGCTGTTTGTGAACTTTGATATAAAGGTTGTAGAGTTGATCCAGGAAGCCAAATGCCTGCAAGCACTCAATCTTGAGGTGCCAGAGACAGTGAAAGCCCTGCAGACCAAAGAAGAGGAGATCAAACAAGCCAATGTCGAGTAAGTTAGATAACCCTTACAGCAGAACACTGGTGACTCAGAGCTGCATGAGAGATTATTCAGAAACTTATAATAAGAATAAGTAAACTCATGAACTTTTGGTATTTAAAGTCAGTGTAACAAGGGAGATCACCAAGGTTTGATAGATATTGAAAAGGTTCATGTCAGGTAAAGAATTGTGAGATTTTAATTTTCATGTTACAGGATACCTACCTGTCATTTCCTAGACAGATTTTAAAAGTTATGTGTGCAAAATTTTCAAGATGAGTTTCACATTTAAGATCAGTCATAAAGTGCTGTTAATGATGAATCTGTTTAAATAGTGGTTCATATTTGTTCTTGACTTTAGACCTTGCTTCTTCCAGATTGCTGACTTTTTTGTAATTTTGAAAAAGTCAAAGAAGTCTTGGTTGTAGAACTTTACCATATTTTAATTTAACAATTTGGGTTTATTTGTCTTCAGTTTGACTGAGATGTTACAGGAATACAGGAACATCCTGTCCAATATCTCACCAGTGGTTATGCCCCTGATGAAACCTTACAAAGACAAGGTGGAAGAAGAACTACAGCCAGGAGTTGTTGCCCTTACATGGACGTCACTCAATGTGCAGGAATGTAAGTATATTATTGATAGAAGTTTTTCTTACCTTTACATGTATATTGGTAAAATAGTGAAGTAATGAATTGGGAAAATTGTCTCAAATAGTTACAGAAACTGAATACTGGGAATAGCTTTTTGATTTAATTACTTCTGTTTTTTGGGTTTTTGTTGTTGTTTTTTTTCAACACCTTCTTGATCTTATTTTCAAATATTGAACTTAAAAATGCTGTATAAAAATCACGGAACATGTTCATATTGATTGTAGTATCTTTCTCAAAATGCAATCAATGACCAATTAATCTGTCAAGATACTTCAAGCACATTGTGTTATGATTGGATTACAGCTTACATATATTAGTTGGAGAATTAACCGAGATTTGTTGTATCTTCTGTAATGACATGTAGCAATGGAAGGAATAGATTTTCTTAGCACAGAGCATAGTGTAAAATGGGTGGTTGTTTTCCTCTTCAAAACTTCTCTTTAAATGTGAAACCTTATCTTATGTTTAGATATTGACAAAAACTACAAGGTGATGGGAGAACTGGACAAGTTGTCTAAGACTGTTCATGACATTTTGGAATGCCGTATTGATGCCGTCCTCGAGGATATGTCCACGACTGCATTGTGTGAACTGCCAGAGGATGAGGCTGTCACCATGGAGAAGTTCCTTGAAATTACAACTGAAGTTGTTGGAATTGCTTCTAAGTATCTAGCCAGGTATGCCAACTGTTTGGTAAACTGTTCTCCTTCTTGCAAGTGGAATGTTTTAGAAGTCTGAGACAAAGTGATCTAAACACATTGTTAAACAGTGATCAAAGTCAGTCTTCAGTGCTTTCTTATAGTATTAGTGGAAACTTGTGTATTTATATTTATAAAAATATCAGGCAGGCTAGTATCTTACATTTTTTTTTTGGAAAGGTAGGGGGCAACAATTTTAAATGCCTCATTGTAAGGTCAAGTTTTAAATCTTTTGGTGTTAAAGTTGTTGTAATGAGAGATTTCTGATCTGTTCTCAAACAATTCAGCATATAGACCTGGCTCCTTTTTCACTTTGCAAATTTTTTAATGGTAAAGCAATAGCAGTTTCTTTTTAGTTGTATTCAGATTTCAAGCGTTTTGTTTTATTTTCTATTTGTACCAAACAGCCAGAGCCACCTGGTGGAGACAGCTGTGTATGATCTGGTGAAGCAACTACAGTTAGGACTTTCTGATGAGGACAAGCAGAAACTGACACCAGAAGAAGGGTACCAGTGCTACACCCCAGACACCAAGAACAAGAAGAGCAGATGTCAGGAATGTATTGCTTGTAGTTACTATTCCTTGCTGAATTACTTCACCCAGAGAAACACTGAGGCACTTGTTAAAGGTGAGGGAATTAGTACACTCTTATTTGTAATACTTATAAACACCAATATATTGCAGTCTGTTAGAACAAATCTGCTTTTTGTGGAGTGTTTGACAATTCAGTAGGATTTTTTGATTAAGAGTAATTGAAAATGATTGTGTTCATTTTTAGGCACCCGGCTTTCTCTTGATGCCATCAAGCGTAGACTCCAGACATCAAACAAATACACGAAGGATGAGGTAAAGGAAGACCAGAAAGTACCGCTTTTCTCTGCGGACATAGTTCTACAGATTCCTAATGTTGTAATGAAGCCAAGTTTGGACGACCTACAGTCTTCCCTGAACAAAGCTGTGCAGACAATTCTGAAGGCTTCCCAAGATATCCCTCAATGGGAGCACTTGATTATTCACCAAAGGCAGCAGCAGAAGGTAACTTGTCCTAGTTCCTGTCTTTAATCAAGTAAACTAATCATGTAACAAAATAATTACCATTCTGTTAGATTGGTTATTTCCTGGAAAGTAGTTGAAATCGTATTTTCAAGATATTCATTTAAAAACGTTTTATGTTGGATAAGGTTCATATCTCATTTCATTAAAAGGAATTTAGTTACTTATAAAACCTCTCTTGCAATGCTTTTGTAACTGTATATACATTCATCAGAACCAAAAACTAAATTGACCTAACTGAAAAAAAAAATATACATATACCCATCACTCTCAAACAGACAAAACAATTTCCATACAGTTGGTGTTATACATCATATACAATTTAGGTTATTGAAATAAAACTATAAGTATATTTAAGGTTTTATTTGCCAAATCAGCATTCTCTTAATGAAATGTGTATTGAATATAGGAACTTTTTACAAGGACTCAACGTAAAGTAAGTGTCAGGTTTGAAATGGCAACATTATTTTTTGCCATAATTTTGTATGAAGTAGATTTCCCCTGAATTCCTTTTTTTTCTTTGATGTCTAGACCAGCCATGCTGGCTTCTGGAAAGATGTTATGAACTGCATTTTGTCAGAGGGATTCTAAACCTTGCTGTTTAAAAAGAAAAATTGTATTCATTTAGCTTTCCCTGAAATATGTTTCTGTATTAATTTTGTGAGAATAAAAATATGATGAATTTGGTTGAGAAAAAGAACCCTCCTTCTTCCTCTTCAATAACAAGTTGTTTCTTTTGCTTCAGTTAAAAATGCATCTTTTCAGAAAGTCAGTGTAGTGTTGGCTTATAGATGTTAATGATTATCAGATTTAAGATGTTATTTGATCCCCGTTTTGTCCTGTATTTTTTATAATTACAAGGAACACCACTATATTTCACATCATTTCATATGTCAGTTAGAAATTATGTACATTGTACTGTTTTATATTTGAGTCTTCAAGCCTTCTTGTTTGTAAACTTCATTATGTATCATATATTCTTAATTCTCACCCAGAGAGCAATGTCTGTTGCCAAGGTAAAAGATTGAATTGTTGGAGTTACATGTAAACTTAACATCTCTGGTTTATACTTTGCTATACTCAGTGATATTTGGATATTTGTGGAATACTGAAATTGTGAAACTAAATTTCTGAATTTTTCTTTTAATCCTAAATTTACATGTATATGTAGAGATTTTCTTCTGGTTTTGCTTTTTATTGTAACCCTGGTTGTATTTTGTATGTTATGTCGTGGTTTTGCTTCAAGTTTGTAATATATCTCTGTCAGATTAAACACTTTGTGCACGCATGTCCTATACAGTTGATTTTTTGTAAATGCAGATAATCATTTCCGTAGATTTGAAAATGATGTAGCTAAAATATAAACTTTAATTTGTTAAGGGTGGGACTTTTCCTTGCCAAATTTTAGAAAATTGGGTATTTTAACATTATTCCTTACAGCACAGAGAGATATTCAGATTTGTACATAGCCAGAAAATTCTTATCAGACAAACTGACAGACTGTTTTATTATGATTTTTTTCATCAGCTGTGTACGTACTAGTCCAAACATAAATGGTTTTGATAATTGTTAAGTGATCTTTTTTATTTTATATCTTATTCATTGATACATTTTCCAAAAAAATAGAAGAGAGATATTTATGTTAATAACAAAGTAGAATCATGAAAGAAAAGGTGAAATATGTAACACTTCTAGAAATAGCAACTCTGAAGTGTGTGACAGCTCCTGTAATACCATTCTTCTCTTTGAAATTCATTAAAAGCATACAAGCAAGAGAAAATATCTACATCACTACCCAAAATGAAAAATTACAGCATTTTTTGGATCCAGTAACATAATATATTAGACAGTCACATGGTACATATTACCATTAACTTAGCTGATTAGATGTTAAAATTTGATATAAATTACACTTATTGTAACCACAGTTACCTCCCCTTTCCTAGCTCATTTGAATTCTTTTTGTGCCATGCCTAAAAGTTTTAAAATAATTATCAGTTCATACAACAAAGAGGTGATCTTGTATTTAAATGCATAAAAGATGGGGTAATCAGTGCAATCTACCTTGAACAGCCACCTTTGGGAAGACAATGTTTGCTGCTTAGTTGGTTGTTGAAGAAAGGTTTACTTAAGTATAATACTACATGTTTCTCCAAGCACTGCAGAAATGACAGATTATACATGTAACCAGGGTTACAAAATGCATGCTTGTAAACTTATGCTTGCTTTTGATTTAGCGGGGGAAATGGTGTGCATATTTTTGAACATTTTTAAATCATTTTCTAAAACTTAACTGTGGAATTTTGTTTTTGTTATGTCTGTATAACTATAAGTAAAGAATTTCTTAAAAAATGATTGTTTTTTCACAAGGACAAAACTTCAAAGGATTTTCTTATTATCTCTACATGTACATGTAGAAACACACACAAATATTTGTAGAAATGTACTTGGATAAGCTTCCTTGTACAGAACTTTTCATGTAGGAAGAAATATTTTATGCCTGAAAAAAGGTGACTTTTAACTTGAAACAAAGGTGTCAAGGTGTCTGTCATGACAGTTATAACCCATTAATGCCTAGCATTCCCAAAATTAGACATAGGCAAACAGTGCATACACAGATCAGATGCTGCAAACCACGGTGTCTGATCAGGGTCTACACTGTTTGCATAGAGGACATACTTCCAGGATAGAATGAAATTGAAAATTTATACGAGAAACCCTTTTAATTGAAAATGGACTTTTCCAACTTAGAAGGATGGCATAAATGGGTTTAACTAAGCAGTTATTCAAATTGGAATGTTAAATTATGCAGTATCTTCAGGAAAAAGGTAGCCATGTTGAAAACCTGACTGAAAAACTTTCTTTTCAAGGACAATTTCAAAGTTATGGTCCTTGATTAACAGTATGTTTTTATCCATTCTTTGTCTGTTAAAATTATGTGTAATTAATGAAGTTGTTTAAACCATTTTGCATTTTCAACATGTATGTGCACTAACCAGTTTTGAAAAGCTCTATCTACACATTTATTTTGAATGGGAAAGGATCAAAGGAAATTATTTCTGTATACTGTCATAGGAATAATCATGATGATGCAGCCCATCTTTTCATTTTACAAGTGCCAGAATGGCAAACATCAAAGATCAAAATTTATGATACATCGTTTATTCCACTATAGGTCTGTTCTTAGATTTTTCATCAGAGTTTTTCTTTTCAAATATGTTTTATGGAGTCATTTTGTCTCAGAAAAACAAAGGAAAGAATGATAATAGATAATTGATACAATATGTTGATATTGTTGAAATCATTCTTGTGAAAAACTTTAGAAATAAGAAATACAGTCCTTTGTTTTCATTTTCAAGATATATTTTAGATAAAAATGAAAGCCTACTTAATAAAACTACTACATAATTTACAATGTAAGTATTCACATTAACAAGATGTTTTGATGCATATTAGAAATGCTGATTCAACATATTTTTTCCAAATCACATAATGTGTTTATGTGTTATATTTAACAGGAGATGGAGGTAGCAGCCACAGATCAGGCAGATGAAGGAACCATTATGAAGCCAGCATCACTGATCAAGCCATTGCACAAAATTATCAGCGAACACAAGGATGTCGTAAAGATAGTTATCCAGCTGAATTCGATCATCAGCACCTTTAAAACAGATGTACAGGAAGTGGTGGACAGCTTCTCCCAGTATTCACATCTGTGGGCCAAGGTACAACTTATGTGCCTTTTTTGTCATAATTCTAAGTAATGATTTAATTACTGTTTATTGGAGCGTAAGCTGTGAGAAGTTTCTTAAGAAGGTCATCGTACTTTAACCTTGTAAGTTAATGGTACACAATATTTCACACTTGAAAATAAAACCAGTGAATATTATTCATCAGAAAATGCATTTTTAAGATTTTTTTTATGATTTTTTCTTCTTTTTTTTCTTCTTTTTTTTTACAAATACAAGAACAGATCTATTTAGGTTGTATATTGAGAGCATGGTTGAAATGAAGACAATTAAACATTGCTATTACAGAACCCAGAAGAGGCAGTGAAAGAGTTTTTAGAAGAGAAACCTATCCTAGCAGAGATAGAACAACAAATCAAGTACTACCAGGTATTTGGATAGTATTTTTTTTTTAGTCAGAATAAGTTCTACTTCTACTCATTATTATTGTAATATTTGGCTAAGATGTTTTCTGGTTTACTTGAAGATGTATATGCTTCATTGATAAGAGTTGATATCTATAGTTACCTTTGTAAGAAAGAGAATAAATCATTAATTAAGAAAAATTAAAAAATTGGGAAAAATTGAGTAATTTTGTTTATTTTTACCACAATTTTTAAATTAGCGCCTTGAAGCAGAGCTGGAAGAGATTCAGCCTTCATATCGTGTTGGCTCTGTGACTTTCATGACAGACCCTCTCAAACTTGCTTTGGTCACTGAGACCCGTAACTGGAAGTTAGCTTTCTCCAAAGCTCTGAATGAGAAATGTGCCCAGGACATGGACGAAATGCTTGAATTTATGGAGAACCAGATGAAGAAATTGTCACGCCCCATCAAGGACCTCGATGATGTCAGGTCACATATGGCTTCCCTCGCTGAGATCAGAGAAACATCAATCCGTATTGACATGACAATCCAGCCAATTGAAGAGGCGTATGCTATGTTGAATAGATACAATATTTTTTTCAATGATGGCAATGCAGAAAGAGTTGATTCACTCTCTTACAGTTGGAAGAAGCTTACAACTCAGGTATAAATTATACGCATAGCAGAACATATGTATAACGTGAGGCCAAAATCAGCACATTTTCCTTTTCTATTATTTTCAAAAATGTATTTTTGACTGTCATTAGGATGAATTTTTCTTTGTTTAAGCTGTGTGTAACCATAAATTCCAGTTCACTCTTTATGATTGTTCACTTTCTTACTATGCTTGTCAGAACTTTACTATAAACGGCACTTATGTAACAAGTCCTTATTCATTCACTATTCTTAAAATTGTTTCATAATTTAAATTCCATCTGTATGAAAATAACTGTCTGAATGAGTACAAAGAATTGTAGAATTGACTGAACCATACATTAATTAAGCTTTATTTGTTTTGTTAAGTCACAAGAGGTACAGGACCATCTACTAGAAATTCAGCCCGAGTTCAAGGCCAACTTGCTCGCTGGCGTCGAACAATTTATCAAGGACCAGACTGAATTTGTGGGTGACTATGACACAAAGTAAGTATATCACTGGTCAACTATTCAGTCCTGTTCATAGATTTTTAAATAGAAGATAAAACAGTCTCTCATAGGAATGGTTGTGACACAATTTTTTTTGTTGACCAAAAATCTGTATCTTTTCAAAGTAAGTTTAATGCAAGAATATACATGTATGTAATTTATTCTATTTGTGATTATATTTCAGAGCAGATTGTAACTTTATTTCACATACTACATAGTATAATGCATAAATCATACATATAACTATATAGAAGTTAGTGATAAATATGGATGTTTTGCAAAATAGCAGAACAGGTTTTATTTTAACAATTTGTATAAAACACTTCTAAATATAACTACAAAACTGTAGTTTGATACAAACATATATGAGTTGATTTGTTAAATTTAAGGGGTCCAATGGTTGATGGAATAGAACCACGTGAAGCATCAGACAGGCTTAACATATACCAATCACGATTTGATGAACTTTGGCGTAAGTACGTGACTTACTCAGGAGGTGAAGAACTATTTGGTCTGCCTGTGACACCATACCCGGAACTGCAGAGAATCAAAAAGGAGTTGAACTTGTTACAGAAACTGTACCAGTTATACAATATTGTTCTTGAGAATGTGAGTGGATATCAGGATATTCCATGGGTTGATATTGACATTGAGAAAATCAACAATGAACTGCTTGACTTCCAGAACAAGTAAGTTTGATACTAGTAAGTCCTTTTGGAAGAAGAATGGAAAAGAAGATTGTTAATATAAGCAATGCAAAATAAGTTTTGGCATGGTCAGGGTGTATGTAGAGGAAAAGTGTGGAAGAAACAGTTATTTTCACAGTAAGCCAGGATCTCTTCAGTTTATAGATCATTTTAGGCAGAAAATTTTTCCAGTTAAATCATGAAAATTTAGGTATTCACTGGTTAGGTAATCCTGTTTTTAGTGTTACTGGTCTAGATCAGCTTATTCTCTGTGTCCCTAGGCTGGATCCCCCATTCTCTTTTTGTTTTCATTCTCAGATCATTTACATCAAAACGTTATAACAATGTACTCCAGGTGCCGTAAACTGCCAAAAGCACTGAAAGAATGGCAGGCATATGAGGAGTTGAAGAAGACAATTGATGACTTCAATGAGACCTGTCCACTGCTTGAGATGATGGCAAACAAGGCAATGATGACACGTCACTGGGAGAGGCTTGCTCAGATCACTGGACATGCATTTGATGTAGAGGCTGACAATTTCCTCCTGCGTAACCTGATGGAGGCACCACTGCTAGAGAACAAGGAAGACATTGAAGTGAGTGGAAGAAATTTAGTAACCATAGAAATGATCATACATTTTTCACAATTATTGTGATTAGGATTTACCTGATAACATTACAACAAGAAATGATTTGGTGATATAAAGGAACTTTGCTATATGAATTTATGGTGTTCATTACTTTTAAAGACACATTATGAAGAGGTGATGTACAATAATGCATGTCCCTGTAAAATTCTTAATATGTGCTATTCATACTGTAAGGTTATCTGTTTTAAGTTAAAAAAACTGATGTAAATGTTCATTGAAAATAAATTTGTAATTGAGATTGAAGTTTGCTTTAAGAGGCTTGTAGATATGGCTAACATGATAATGTGCTTCAGGATGTGTGTATCTCAGCTGTGAAGGAGAAGGACATCGAAGCCAAGCTGAAACAGGTGGTAAATGACTGGAGTACACAGGAGTTCCAGTTCTCCAACTTCAAAACCAGAGGAGAACTCCTCCTCAAAGGTGGGGTTACTTTTTTGTGTGTGTGTATGTGTTTTGGAAAGACTGAAAGGTTCTTAAAATATTGGCTGCTCTTGGTATGAGTTACTACTGTTTCAGTATAGCCTTATCGTTTAACAAGATGTACTTGACTTGTATTTTTGCTGTCTTGAGACACTGTGGCAATGATTATTAAACTATTAACACATTTGTCTATAAAAAAAGAACAAATATACAAAAAATTCCCTAAATTATACCTGTTTTAAACCTGAACTAAAATTTTGCATCAGATATCTTTAAATACTAGAGGACAGTCTGGACACCCTTATGTTGGGTATACTTTTGAATAAGACCCAAGTGATAAGGGTTTACAAAACTCTTACTGGTAGACAGCTGAAGCTGACAGTAAACATTCTAAAAAAGATAAGGTTTCTATGAATTCTTTCTTGGTTTCAGGTGACACTACATCAGATACAGTAGCGATGATGGAAGACAGCTTAATGGTCCTCGGTGGTCTCCTTAGTAACAGGTAATGCACCACTGTTTTGATACAAGAAACTCCTCAAGGTCTGTTTACATAGAGTACAGATTCAGCTTTCTAACTTTAATTTATGTGTATACCCATGCTTACTTTGTAGTATAAACTTAAGCATTTCCAGGGTTTAGTACATTTACAGTTCACAAATTTTCACAGTTGCTGTCATTTGACATCTGACAAAATGGTAGAATAATACCTGTATTTTTTATTTTCTTAGATACAATGCCCCATTCAAACCAAAGATCCAGGAATGGGTCCAGAAGTTGACTGGTACCACTGAGATTATTGAAAACTGGTTGATTGTACAGAATCTCTGGATCTATTTAGAAGCTGTTTTTGTTGGTGGTGATATTGCCAAACAGTTGCCACAGGTTTGTTTTACTTCTGATTTTCCTTTGACACTTGAAATTTTACACTACTTAATTTCACACAAGGTTCCATTAAAGACTTTTTAAATATATTTCCATTAATATAATACATTGAACAACAAGCAGTTTGGCACAACTATTCTTTGTTTCAGAAAATCTCTCGCCACAATTCAGTGTCCACTAAGTGGACATAGTACCTTAATTTTTCTGAAATACAAAAAAGAAAGATCCCTTCTAGAAAGTAAAAAGTTATTTGATTTAATTTCATGTTGTAAATGGCTACTTATCCAAGATATTTGGTCTATTTCAACACAGGAAGCAAAGAGATTCAGCAACATTGACAAGTCTTGGTTGAAGATAATGCAGCGTGCCCATGAGCAGCCGAATGTCGTTAACTGCTGTGTTGGGGATGACACAATGATGCAGTTGTTGCCCCATCTTCTGGAGCAGCTTGAAATCTGTCAGAAATCACTGACAGGCTACCTGGAAAAGAAACGTCTTGTTTTCCCAAGATTCTTCTTTGTGTCTGATCCGGCGCTGCTAGAAATCCTGGGTCAGGCCAGTGACTCCCACACCATCCAGGTTAGTTGGATTCTTTTTGTTTGCAATTTTAAACTTTGTCCTGTTTTCAGAGTGGAAGCGACTGATAAAATTGGGTATTCAGTGAAATTGAAATAAGTAGGTACTATGTAAAAAGAAAAAATGCAGTTGATATCCACATAAGAGCCAGAGTACCTATAAGGGAGTTAATAAAAATTTTGATAAACCAGTTCATTTCATAGAACAAAAGCACTCTTCTGTATTTCCTCTTTGAAAATGAAACATGTTGCTGGTTGCTGTCACCTGTCAACATTAAATCTCAGTAAAGTACCTAATTATTATGACATTTATTCTAGAAGCTGAAGCATTTATTCTTGTTCAGAAAGTAGGAAGCTTAAATTTCATATGAAACTGTTACTTGATTGATATGTTTGAAATTTTCTAACAGAATAATAATCATGTAAGTAACCCAAGTGTGTTTGAGACCACAATGAATTATTTTTTAATACATGAAAAATTATTTGTTTTCTCTTGAAAAAGCCACTTACAATACATGTTTGAAACAACAGTGACTTGTTTTCTGTAAACAGAACCACTTACTGAGTGTGTTTGACAACACAAGACTGGTGACATTTGATGAGAAAGTATATGACAAAATTCTGGAGATCAACTCACAGGAGGGTGAAACAGTCCAGCTTGATGCCCCAGTGATGGCACAGGTACGCTTCGCATGTCTTGTCAATTTTCCAATTAGTATTATAACAAATTTTATTGATTGGAGATACTGTTGAGTGTCTAGCGTTTTATTTCACAAGGCTTAGTGCATCTATTGTTGAATCTGTAAGGATGTCACATTAAGTTTCTTCAGATTGTTAGGAAATACCAAATGCATAGCACAATTATCAAGATCAGAGGGATTTAGATAGATATTCACATATAAAAAAATACTACAACCCTTGTCAGGTTTGCTGTGATTATATATATAGCTTATATAAAATCATGCAGTTTGTTCTGGAAGGTTTCTGTAAATATTCTGCATTTGTGATTTATATTTTTACTCACACAATTCATGTAAGAAGTTTCTATACCAATGAAGCTAGTTGGATATTAACCATGTTCAAACTGAAGTGGTCATATATGTCCTTGTTCACTTGCTTGAATTTGTCTTGGTTTCCAGGGTAATGTAGAGATCTGGTTGGGTGATTTGTTGAACATGTCCAAGAAGTCTGTTCACAGTGTTATCAGAATGGCTAGCGTGGCCATTGGTGACCCCAGCTTCAACATGATTGAGTTTGAGAACAACTACCCAGCCCAGGTAAGATTGCTTTCCAGTAAACTCTTGGTTTTAAATAAAAACAAAGTTGTATGAAAGTCAAAGGTCACCATTTTAGTGGGTAATTGTTAACAGTCATATTTTATTAAAGGAAAAAGTTACAGAAGTTCTGCTATTGTAGTGGTTTTTTTGAAAGAAAGATAATGAAAATTACTAAAGGTTCAAGCTAAAGTTACAGATGATTGATTAATTTTATATTGTATTGCCAAGAAATGTTTAGTTTTTGATAGATGGGCTTTAGTTTTAGTTTATATGTTCATTATACATGCTAACTTTTGTGTGTAGGTTGGCCTGCTTGGTATCCAGATGATCTGGACTCGTGATGCTGAAGAAGCTCTCACAAATGCACGTGTTGATAAGAAAGTGATGGGAAACACCAACCAGAAGTTTCTTGATATGTTAAATGAACTGATTAATATGACAACAACAGATCTTAAGAAAATTGAAAGGACAAAATACGAGACTCTGATTACAATTCACGTGCATCAGAAGGATATCTTCGATGACCTGGTTTGTATTTCTTTTTGAGCTGTTTCACGTTTGCTTGGTACATTGTATTCATGTTAAGTCTTAAACTAGAGTTGTTTAGGATTGGTACTTTGTATTTACTAGTCTTTACTAGAGTTGTTTGAAAACACGGTACATTGACTTGTCTTTGAAATTTTAAGCTTTTGTCTCTTTTCAAACCCTTTTCACAAAATCTTGCATTTTCGTTCACACTTAGATTGCATTTGATGCCATTAATTTTGGTTGATGATTTAGCTTTAATTGTTTTGAAAGCTTTGAGTAACTAGTACAGTTAGAGAAATATCCTTTAATTTCCTACAGGTGAAGATGCACATTAGGACACCCGGTGACTTTGAGTGGTTGAAACAGTCACGTTTCTACTTTATTGAAGACATAGACAAATGCCAGATCTCCATCACTGATGTAGATTTCACGTACCAGAATGAGTTCTTGGGATGCACAGAACGTCTTGTCATCACCCCACTTACTGACAGGTAGGTAGACATAGCAGACAAGTCATGACGATCTTCAGATATATTTGAAAATTAAGGCTATATCTTCCTATGATGGATAAAGGGTTTATAACAGACCTATAATGTTGAACATGGACCATCGATATTTCAGAATGTTGCTTTCAATTTAATACATCATTTAAGATATTGATTTATCTTTTTAATCATTTTGCATAAACAGTAGCATGGTGAGAGAACAAAGCATTTCATTGTCAACAACAAAATATTTTGGTATAGAACATACATGAGTTACATGCTGAACTTCTGTCAAATAGTGCATGAAAACTTAATATATAACATTTTACACCATTGAAAGTTATGTTGTTTTTCTCCCTAGATGTTACATCACCCTTTCCCAGGCCCTTGGTATGAGTCTTGGAGGTGCCCCAGCTGGACCCGCTGGTACTGGTAAGACAGAAACAACCAAAGACATGGGTCGTTGTCTTGGTAAATACGTTGTTGTCTTCAACTGTTCTGATCAGATGGACTTCAGAGGTCTTGGTCGTATCTACAAAGGTGAGTATGACACTTTTAGTGTTATGCACTTTAACACTTTTATTGTTTAGCACTTTAATTGTATTTTTCATATTTTGCAGGAAACTTTTAAGCCATAGAAAAATATTTATTTGAATATTTTTGGTCAAACATGAAATATTTGCATGTTATCAAATTTGCATTAAAAGTCAAAGCCATATAAATTTCAAAAAAAGTTCAGTTTAGCCCAAAAAGTTGCACTTACAAAGAATTTGATATCTGCACTGTTGCTCGTCTTTGTTTCATTACCTGTACCAATTTATTATCTCTTCAAACAGGTTTGGCTCAGTCTGGATCATGGGGATGCTTTGACGAGTTTAACCGTATTGAGTTGCCAGTATTGTCTGTTGCCGCCCAACAGATTGCCATTGTACTTCAGTGTAAGAAGGAACGTAAGCCTTCCTTCATCTTCACCGACGGTGACAATGTGGACATGGACATGGAGTTTGGAATCTTCTTGACAATGGTAATTTTCTTTTTAAAAAAAGCCTTTTTAACTGTTCACCACCTACAGTATAAATATGCTGTGTATAGAATTAGCAAAGATTTAGAAATGATTTTGCTATATTTCAACCAATCAAGGCCTCAAGCTTGTTTGGTTGGGTGGTTTTCTTAGTAGAAGCTTTTAGGCATTTGCAAACTTGTTTAAATAGCCAAATAACTATATGTGTTCAGTTTCTTATGATGTTATGTCACAAGTTTTATCACATTTCACCTTCAGAACCCCGGGTATGCTGGCAGACAGGAACTCCCAGAGAACTTGAAGATCAATTTCCGTACAGTGGCTATGATGGTACCAGACAGAGCTATCATTATCCGTGTGAAACTTGCCTCTTGTGGTTTCCAACAGAATATTGCGCTGGCCAAGAAATTCTTCACTCTATACAAACTCTGTGAAGAACAGTTGACAAAACAGGTAGGCATAGTGTTCAGATACAGCTTAGGAACTGTTGTTTGATTGCTTGGTACAGCTCGGAGACTACATTTGGTTACTACATAATCTTGATATTTCTGGTATTCCTGAGATCAAGTTAAAAAACGAAACTTTGCCAACAAGGACTGAATTTGTTGCATGTGTTTCAATCTTAAAATACAAAATATACAAGTTTTTTAGCATTTACCCGTTACCTTGTTACAGTTTTCACAATACTGTTTAAATGCAATACAGCAGGGAATTGTTCCTTTGTGTCAAATACAATATCTATATATCTTTAGGTGCACTACGATTTTGGGTTGCGTAACATCTTGTCTGTGTTGCGTACTTTGGGAGCATTCAAGCGTGCCAACCCAGATGACCCCGAGCCAGTGTGTGTGATGAGAGTTCTCAGGGACATGAACCTTTCCAAACTGGTAAGTTTAGTTGCTTTTAAAGCCATGTATAGTAAGAGCAAAATAAATTAGCTGGATAGTTTTTTCTTATTCACTTATGTATGTTATTTTAGTTTTGAGATTTTGCCTTTTACATTTGGCTCTAGATTAATCACCTTTAGTTGATAAAACAGTGCCTAGTTTGGTGAAGATCTGTAAATTATTTGATCTAATTTTAAGTTTATTTGTTGTTTGCTTCAGGTTGATGAAGATGAGCCTCTGTTTATGTCACTGATTGATGACTTGTTCCCCGGTATTGTCCTTGACAAAGCTGGTTACCCAGAGATGGAGGCAGCCATTGAAAAGAAGGTATAGCAGTAGTCTGTGAAAATGGGCTATTCTCCTAGCTAACAATTAAGATGGTGATATAAAGCTGAATTTTTAATGGATATTTAATCATTGCATGCAATTTGTCTTATATTTACTTTTAATAGCTATTTGTCAAACATGATATCCAATTATATAAAAATAATTTCCTCTAATTGATGTTTTGAAATAGTATTCTACTCAATGAGAGATGACTCTTTAGCAGGGATGCAAACGGTAACTTTTCAATTTACCGGTTAACCTGACGCTGTTACCGGTAAATTTACCGGTTAACCGATAAACAATAAAATATTTTCGTGCCGACTAGTCACAGTTTATGGTATGTACACTTTTAAAGTGAAACCGGAAATTGACGGGATAGTGTTTACTATTCGGATCATTATTCGGGCCGAAAGAGTATTGTGATCGCTTAATAGATACATATGCATTCCCCTCGTATGTAATTTCTTACTGCTTTAAATTAATTTTATAAATGTATGCGATCCTTGTTGGTAATATTAACGTTTTTATCTTTCATTTCGTATAATGAAATGTAATGCATTACGTACATAGAATAAATAAAAAAGCACTGAAGAGTTTTGTCTTTTATTTAATTACACAGGCAAGTCTTACTGTTGAAAATCAAATTAATACTTAAGACATTACATAAATTGCCACTGCTTCGAAAAACAAACTTGATTTGACGTGTTAATTATTAAGAAATCATCAATGGCGATTTTCCTTTAATCTCAAGTTAAGTTTTTATTTAGCGAGTAGAAAACAAACAATAGTGTCAGTTAAACTCTTAATTGGCAGCCGCAAACAGGAGGCGCAATGTTTATATAATTGTTAATCATTACAATGGCAAAAGTGACAAATAAACGAGAGTCATCCTGTTTATAAGTGTGACATTGATCTATGCGCACCCGGGGTTTATCACCACGACGATCGATAAATACCGTTGTCAGTGCGGCGCTTGTTTGGTAGTTTTTACTTTTAATGTTTATATTTTTAACATTCTCTCTTCCTTTTGTTTCGGTTAACCTCACCGGAAAATTGTTACCGGTTAACCGATTATTAGGTAGGTTAACCGGTTAACCGGTTAACCTCTTGCATCCCTACTCTTTAGACAAGTCAGTCTACAGTGTAAGACCTGCTTAGATCTACATTGTTGTCAAAAGGTTATCATTGATACTTGAATCACAGTAGTTTCAGTAATTTAAAGTCATAATATCATCCTTTAGTTTTACTGAAATATTTTGCATATAGTTGTATATTCTTACTGTTAAACATTGAACTGAAACATAATCTAGAAAACATGTTAAAATTTTTTAAGTTTCATATCAATTTATACAGTTGGTAATGTTAAACTTTTGTATCTGTGACTTTTAGATTAAGGAAACCCATAATAAAAAGGACTCGAGGGTAAACTATATCAGTATGAACATTTAGTTGTTTTTTCTGCTCAAAACATTATATTTTTAGTTATGTGAACTTGTGGTGTTGATGGTTACATGTATATTATTGTACCGTTCACTCTCCTTCCCCTGTTTGGTAGTATGTTGTTGATGATGAAACAGTTTTTGACAGTGGTTAATATAAAACTGAATTTTCTTGCACATATTTTCGGTGAAAATTTGTTCATATTTGCATAAAGCCAACAACATTAGTGTCATAACTGTTGTTGTCTGTTGTATTGATGAAGGCAGAAAAATTCAGTTTTGTAGGGTACCTCTTCCAGAATATATTTTTTTTACTAGATCAGGATACAAGATCTGTTTTCCTGTGATGACAAAAGAAACTTTGCATCAAGATTCAACTTGTAAACCAGTCTATAATCTTTGGTACCGGTACCTGGATGGTCAGTCTCTAAATTATGATGAATTCTAGCCAGTCAAACCATGGGTGTTTAGACTGATCTCCTAAAAATTATCTATGAAAAGTACATTAAGAGTTTATGACAGAGGTTAACATTTTCATAGATTATCACAGTTTTTGATTGTTTGGAAGCAGTAGTTGTTCACTGAATGTTAGTTTTGAATGTATCTTACTAAGCAGATTTAGAAAGTGCACTTTATGGTACCCAGTAGATATACTGATTTTTTATGAAATGTATATAATAGGGTATATTTCATAGTCTATGGGAGTGAACAGTTTTACTTCTTTCTTAATGGTTATAATCATTTTTGTTATGGGGTCTTATGAATTTATACATAAAGATGTATGTGTAGTAATTGTGTGGTTATTTTTCAAGGCTGCTCTTTATTTGGATTATACTTTGTATATAGATAATAAAGGTTCTTCTTTAGCTAAACAAAACTTTATTGAAATGATGTAAGCCTTGCTGTGGGAAAGCATTTATTCAGTTGCTGCAAAGACCCTTTCAGTCTTGCAAAAACATTTTTTTATATATTTTGGCATCAGTACCCATCAGAATTTCTGTATTTTTTATCCATTACAGATCAAGCATTTTATGTCTCCTTTGACAGCATTTTTGATCACAGCTTGGCTTCTAAAGTCATTCTTCATCTTTAAATTATATACTCATTTGTACTCCTCAGCGAAATATATTAGTCCATTTGTAGCCATGTGTATACATTGTCACAATCCACAAGTTCAGTAGCATAGTTAATATTCCATATGTGACTCTGTAGTTCACCTCTTATCTTATTAAAAAAGACTGAATCTCAGCATAACCAATGTTTTGCATTATTGTTTTGTAGTTACTTAACAGTTTTGCTTCACCATATCTGCAGCTTAAGACAGAAAAATCAAATTGTCTTGGGGTGGATGTGATACTGTAACAAGCCAAAGATTATATATAGGACTTTTATTCAGGTCTGAAGAGATCCATAATGAACATACTAACTAATCAGAAACTTTTCTAATACAGGTATCTGAGGCTGGTTTGATCAATCATGCACCATGGGTGCTTAAACTGATCCAGCTGTTTGAGACACAGCGTGTGCGCCATGGTATGATGACCCTTGGACCCAGTGGTGCTGGTAAGACAAAGTGTATCCACACACTTATGAAAGCCATGACAGATTGTGGAGAGCCCCATAAGGAAATGAGAATGAACCCCAAGGCTATCACAGCCCCTCAGATGTTTGGGCGTCTAGACGTGGCCACCAATGACTGGACAGATGGTATCTTCTCAACTCTTTGGAGAAGAACACACAAAACAAAGAAGGTAAAAAAGAGACTTCATTCAGGAGGCCCAGTGCCTTTTTGTTCTTTAAGTGACCTTCTATAGTCATTTGTAAACACTATGCAGTTTTCTTTAGAAGTAACTGAAAATGTAATTACGAGACTGGACTCTTCAGTAATTAGCTCTTCTGAAGTGAATTTTCCAAGTTTAAATTGAAAAAATTACTGTATTAATTGTCTATAATCAAGTAATGTGTTTTTAGTTAATTCATAGAAAAATTTGTACATGTTTGTAATTCTTTCTCAGAAATGTTTAATCAAAAATCAAATGAAAGTTGACACTTTGTCTTGTGTTAAAGCATTTTTAATGTTATTAATAAATGGAACAGGGTGAACATGTATGGCTTGTGTTGGATGGCCCTGTAGATGCTATCTGGATTGAGAACTTGAACTCTGTGTTAGACGACAACAAGACCTTGACCTTGGCCAACGGTGATCGTATTCCTATGGCACCAAACTGTAAGATCATCTTTGAGGTGCACAACATTGACAATGCCTCACCTGCCACTGTATCCAGAAATGGTATGGTCTTCATGAGCAGTTCTATTCTGGACTGGAATCCAATTCTCAAAGGTAAGTATGTTATATAGACTTTTTTCTTTTTCACATATTTATTCTTTCTTAGATCAACTTAGTGTAAACAAGAGTTTTGGCCCTGCTTTGATAGGTTTGGTTTTGTCCATGTTTAGATAAAGGTTATACTGTTCGAAAGAAGGTCACTTTAAGTTGAACTGTTTTCTGAAAATCATAAGAAAGTTGGGAAAAAAATTAGGTTTATAAAAAAAAATTCCTGTAAATGAAAGATTTTTGTTGTTGCAGGTTGGTTGTTGACGAGATCTGTCATGCAGCAGGATGTAATCTTCACTGTGTTTGAGCAGCTGTTCCCAACTCTCTACATGAACATTGTACAGTTCATGGAACCCAAGATGGAGGTATATTCCAGCTGAAAATACTACAGAAAAATTGAAAACTATTAAGATGTGTTAAACAAAGTACTGTTCTTTATCTTTCATCTCTTGACAAAGTTTATAGTGACTTTAAACTAACTGAAGCAGAAAAGACTTTAAACTAACTGAAGCGGAAAAGAACATTTGTTGATATGAACTAGCAATAGAGGCAAATAACTGGAGTCTGTATACTGTTTCTGCACTATTATTATCCAGGCCTATCTGATTTTTTTTGTTTGTAGGATTAACAATACAAAGTCAGCATATAATATATAGGTACAGTAAAATTCCGCTAAAAAGACCAATTAAAAGGTAGTCTTAGGTAACGAAAGCAATTTTCAGACTTTGGTTCTTCAAAAATTCTGATTTTTGTGTGATATTGATTTTATTTAAGTAGTTTCAGTCGAAGCAACTTTATATAAGCCACAGCAGACTTAATGAATTTAATGCAGACCTATGACAGTATTTCGTATATATACATCACCAATTAACCTTTGTCTTGAACAGGTACTTCAGTGTAACTATGTACGCCAAGCCATTGATCTTCTTGAAGGTCTGATTCCCAACAGGGATGATAACAAAGACATTCCAAAAGACCATCTGGAAAAACTCATCTTGTTCTCAATCATGTGGTCCCTCGGTGCCTTGCTTGAACAGGTGGACAGGAAGAAGGTATGAGTTATCTCCCTTTTTATGTCATTTTCTCATTGAAGATTTATGCATTCTGTAAAAATGAATCAATTGTGCTTTTAGAGATGTTGATAAACAACAAGCAAAAATATGGAATCAGATTTGTTCTAGAACTTTCTCTTACTGTTCTTTTCAGATACATGGTGTTTGATTATTTGATTATTTTCTGGAACTGAATATCTTAAAATTTATATGAAAAACCATTGTCAGGTTGCATTAGTGTAACAGTCACATGAGCCGAATACAGTAAACAGTTCCATAGCTGGACAGTTATTGCCCTGTGAATTTAACTTGCTGCTATTCATCTATAATGTAATATCCGTATTCATGTTAAAATTCTATTTGCCCTTGCTACAGTTCTCAAAACTGGTAAGTTGTTCGAGCTCAGTTACCCCATTTTTATGAATTTAATACCACTTGTTTCACCAATTCTTTTTTGTTCACAAATAGTTCACTTGTAATGTTTACGTACAGTTACGTGTATGTTTACATTTTCAGATATTCACGTATATTTACAATGTTGTATATGTTTGTTCACTTACAGTTCTGACTTGCATGTTTATTTCATGTTTATTTACCATATTCATGTATGATATTGTTAGTTTTGTTCACATTATGATGTTCACATACTCTTACTAATCTTTCAACTATTTATTGTCACATAATCGTTTGATACATTTTATAAGTTATTACTAAAAAAGAGGTATTGCTATTCATTTGACTATTCAAAAAAAAGTTTTAAAAGGTTTGAAACGAATTCTTGTATGAAACATGATTGCAGAAGGGGTCAAAGTGGGACCATGGTTTACATGCCATGTACTAAGTAATGTGTTCTTAGTTCTCAGGAGATGTAAAAATGAATAAAACTCTACAAACAGGGCTTTGCATTGATTATAAATTAATCCAAATACATGTATAGTTTAATTTTCTTAAATTTCATAATCAGTCTTACTGTAAGGATTGTAAAATGAAATTTATTGAGTTAAGTTTTTATCTTAAAAAAGTATCAACAAATGTGTCTCATGAAAAACTCCTTGTTGTACGGTATTGCATTCATGCTAACAGTTACAGTGGTTCTAATAAGCACTTTTTGCATGACTATTTTAAGTGAATACAAATATGAGTAACTTTGAGCACTGTGTGTTTATCATCGAATTAACCACTTGTAAATCACAGAATACCTTTTATAGCATGTTGTTTGTCAGCATGTTTTAATCTTAAATTATGTAATGTAGCATGTAAGTGCAGTTTGTTTTCAGCATTGAGTGGTAAGGATGGTGTCTTTGGCTGGAATGTCCCACAGAGCCTTTGAAATGGTTGCTGGCATCTATGTTTGCAATGGTTTTACTACATTAACTGTTCCTTTTTGCAGAAATGTTTAAATTAGCTAGTTCTAACTTACTTATATTTTGTGTTATCATATCAATAAGGAATCATTTCATTTGACTTGATTCTTCTCATCTGACCTGCCTGGGGTCCAAATGCTGGTTTTGACACAGCCAAGCTCATTTCTCAGAAATATTTCAGGTTGAAGATATTATTCGATCCAACAGTTCTGTGGAGCTGCCGAAATGTGAGGGTGAAGACACAGTGTTTGAGTTTGTTGTTGGTGAAAATGGCCAATGGGAACACTGGTCTGGACGGGTTAGTGTGATACTGTAGACACATACCTTTAATAATTAGTTACCAGACAGTTATGAAAAGGTTATGTTAGACCAAAATGATAAATAAGGGTTAAATCACATCAGTATCGGAAATGGATAAAAAGCATTTATAACTTAAGATAGAACATGCTATGCTTGCAATATGAATATCATGCAAGTGTGAAAAGTTTTCATGAATGTTTAATTGTTTTAAAAAGTCTTATTTAATGGCTTTTGTTGTCATGCTGTTACATTAGAGTGTTGTATTTTGTTAACTCTTAGCAACAATAAAGTCCGAGTTATGTGATAGAAACAGTACTGATCGAAGAACCAAATTAGTCTTGTGAATGTGAATTGTGTTGTTTCTCATGCAGGTGCCAACTTACATCTATCCAGACAATGAGATTCCAGAGTACACTGGTATCCTGGTACCAAATGTAGACAATGTGAGAACAGATTTCTTGATTGATACCATCTCCAAGCAGGGCAAGTGTGTCCTTCTCATTGGTGAACAGGTAATATAACTGTCAATAATTCACTATATCTTTGATGGGTATTCTAAAACAACTTGATTAATAAAGAAATTACACTACCTGCAAAATCTAAATTAGGTTTAATTTTTGCTATCATTGTTTGTTATCATAACTGGCATCCACAAGCACTTCAGTAATGAGGGATGCTTGCTGTTTGTGTAAACTTTAACAAAAATGAGATGAGATTAGACACTCAGTGGTAGTGTGATGTCTAAGAATGTATGCATATAGTCGACTTTTAAACCTGTATATATTCTGTAAAGTAATTATATCAGTGTCACTTGATAAATGGAAGATTTAAAAATGCAAAGAGGAATGGACTGAATACTTCTATTTGGTATTATTCAGGGTACAGCCAAAACTGTGATGATTCAGGGCTTCTGTGGCAAGTATGATCCAGAGCTGCATCTCTTCAAGAGTTTCAACTTCTCCAGTGCCACCACACCTCTCATGTTCCAGCGAACAATTGAGGGTCTTGTTGACAAACGTATGGGCACAACCTATGGTCCACCTGCTGGCAAGAGAATGACAGTGTTTGTTGATGATATCAACATGCCAGTTATCAACAACTGGGGAGATCAGGTGAGAACGGCTGTCTTCAGCCTTTTACTAACTTTTAAATAATAGTGTTTTGGTGGTTAGGTGGTTAGATTAAGCTTGTTTTCTCAAAATTTTCTTAAATCTCTCGTCAGGATAGTGGTACAAGTCTGATGAATGTTCTAAATTGTATCTGCTTGATCAGTAATAGGAGGTCTGTTCAAGCGAGCTGAATCCATGATGCTGTCTTTTCTATTTCAGTTTTAAAGATAATTCACCAAAGATATGTATGTTGCGGCATAAATCTGTGCAAGACAAAATTTATTTGTTACTTCTGGTTATGTTAAATGCTTTCCACTGGCAGAGCATAAAACAAACTTTATATTATTTACAGATCACCAATGAGATTACAAGACAGATGATTGAGGCAAAGGGTTTCTACAACCTGGAGAAGCCTGGTGATTTCATCAACATTGTTGATATACAGATGATGGCTGCCATGATCCATCCTGGTGGAGGTCGTAATGACATTCCACAGCGTCTGAAACGGCACTTCAACATCTTCAACTGTACACTGCCATCAAACACATCCATTGACAAGGTGTTCAGAACTATTGGCAAGGGCTACTTCATCAAGGTATGAGAAATGTGAAAGCTATTGCTTCGAAGTGAAAAAGGAAGTTGCTAGAAGGACTGGTATATATTTCATCAGATGAAAAATTAGTTTTGGCCCAAAAATGCGTAAACCAGTTAAGAGTTAGATAGCCTTCATTTTTATCAATCAAACAATAAACCCAAGTATAACAAGCTAGTCATATGACAAGTCACGAGATATCACAGCAAAAAATCTCTAAAAAATTAATGTTGTTATGCTTAAAATCATCGTAACAAATATTATTGTACTGTTTAAAACTTCCCTTGTTTTTAGAAGCAAGTAGTTAATGAAATACCATAATTCAGGATGAATGAATTGGACTCTGGTACAGAATACTTAAAAATAGATGCCTGATCATCAAGTTAACTGTTAGTGAATGAATTCAAAGGAGCACATAAAAGACATATTCAGAGTGCAAGATGTTTCCGTCCACACTTCAGTTCTGTAGAATTTCACAGTATTTTCAGAGATTTTTCTCAACAGTAATCCTTTGATTGCAGAAACGAGGGTTCCCAGAGGAGGTTTGTGAGTTGATCGACAACCTTGTCATTGCAACACGTAAACTCTGGCAGAAAACCAAGGTGAAGATGTTGCCAACACCAGCTAACTTCCACTATGTGTTTAATTTGAGAGATCTTAGCAGAATCTGGCAGGTAGGTGTGTCAAAGCAGTGAACTGCCATGCTGAAATAAGTTAACACATTAAAGCTATGATTCTCTTAGTTTGTAAATGACACTTGATTGACGGATTGATTTGAAGCAAGACATATAGAGTGATCAGTATCTAGTTTAACTCAGAAAGATCATAGTAATGCCTTTGTTCAACAAGTTACCTGTATAGGTTGAAATTGGGATTGTGCATGTAAGAACAACCCTTTGAATAGAGGAGAATTTTAAAAAAATGTTCCAGTCAAGATATGCAGCATTTATCAAACATAAGGCAAATTAGTTTTGCTGATGTTTTCAGGGAATGTTGACGTGCACTTCCGAGATTGTCACAGATGTTGGCATTCTGATGTCCCTATGGAAACATGAATGTTACCGTGTGATTGCTGACAGGTTTACTTCATTTGCAGACAAAGAATGGTTTGAAAAGGCAATAAGACAGGTACAGTGTAGTTTTATAATATGTAGCTTATTAGAGCAAATAAAACATTTATTTGCCAGAACTCCTTAAATTAAATAAAACATTATGACCCTCAATGTTTGAAATGTCCAACTAGATAATTTTTCAGATTTTGATAAAATGATAATGCATGCAAACATTAATATTGTTCTAAAAATGAACATGATCGATTTCTAAAGATAAACTTTCTTTGTACAAACTTGTATTCTTTTTCTTGAAGGGACTTGTTGAGCTAAACCAATGAATTTATAAAAATCCATAGTAATTGTAGCATACTAGTTCCTGTGGTTTAATGTAAGGCAGGAAACTTATATACTTATAGAGAGATTAATTTTATATTGTGGGAGTCACATCTTAGCTTTAGACTAGAACAGATGTTCATGTTTGTAAATAAGATATACATGTACATTGTATAGCCTTTGATGGTGTTTGTTTTCTTTACCTTAAATGGTGTATATCTAACAGAAATCTTAATTTAAGCCAAAGATTTTTAACGAGAAGTGCTTCTATAAGTATCTCTAGATAAATATATTTATTGTTGATTCTGGTTCCCAAAATGACTAACTTAATATAGTAATTTTAAGTTGTTGGGATAGCAAAAGATATAGTATCCCCTAACAGAGACACCCCTGGTTCTGTTACATGTTCAGTGTATAGCACTGATACATAGGATCACATTTTATACTAGTACTGTTAGTGGAGGAAAGTAGGATTGAAATCATGACCCCAGGATTACAGGTACTGATCCGACCCAGTGCAGTCACATAATACACGTACTTGCTGTTTATCTAGGTTGCCGAGGAGGAGTGTGGTGTTGCAGCATCCACTGAAATGGCAGCAGAACCATATTTTGTAGACTTCTTAAGAGAAGCACCTGAGATTACAGGTAAATTTGCATCTTTTTATGGTATTACATCAATTCCGAAACAAAGTATTGTTTCTTTGTAATAAGAGGCAATTTGATAGATTTTCATTTTTAATCAGACACTTTTCAAAAAAAAAATCTGTATGTAAAAAAAACCCATTCAATTAGAACGTTTAAATGAAATGTTTCATTTATTTATATGTAATGAAATATAGAAAATTTACAGAAGGATGCCTTATTGTTTTCTTGAGGATTTTTTTAATCAAAGCATAACACATGTTTCTGACCTTACTTTTTAACTTATAACTCAAAGACATGAAACTTTGCAGAAGCCTTGTAGTGCAAATATCATTGTTTCTAAAGTATTGTAGTAGGCAAGATTGATTTTTTTATTTATAAGGCTAATGAGGTGCATAATTTTGGCATTCATTTATCAATTTCTCTTTAAATTCATCCTCGTTTTAATAGATAAATAAAGTACTTCATCTTTGCTTAAGCTCTTGAGTTGTCTTCATCATTTTGGATTTCAGTAGTAGCTTTTCTGAGCTCCCTGGCTTTAGAAATTTACTTTAATGTAACAAAAAATTAACTCCGATGATCCTTGTATGGGAAATTCATTTTTAGCTTGTTATAGTTCTTTCATTTCACCTGCCCCACTCCCATATATATCAGAAATAGTCACATTTTCCCAAATATGAAAAATGTTATATTGTTTATGATATGATCGACTTACCATTTTAAATAACAAAATGTTTACAGTTACTGTGTACAGTTACAGTAATGTTATGTCCTTGTGTTCAATAGGTTTGATGTTGTGAAGTTGATATAGATTTCTTAACCTAGAACTTTTTTACAGTTACATGTTGTAAGGTATGCCAACACTTAGGTTATCTATAGAATGATTTAGTAAATATTACATACTGTACCCTATAGAAATATAGTCAAAAAGACAAAGAAATTAAAAAGTTCTGTAGGAAGAGTATTCAGTAGGTGTTGGCAGTTGGGGCTTTTATGTATACCATTATATATCTGGGAGGCAGAGAATATTATGCTTTAGCTGAATGCTGGAGTGTAGAAGCCTGACCTTTTTAAATGAATCACATCAATATTATTTAGCTTAGTATAGTTCAGATACATGTATGACATGAAAAAGTGCTAATTTCACCCGGTTGTGAGTTGATACCAGTAGTAACTGTGACTGTCTCTTCTCTCAGCAATTGGTTCAGTCTGGGATGGTGTCTCAAGAGTGATAATGAAATAAGCTTTGATAGCTCTTACCATATTATAGCTAAAACAAATTAGTTTGAATTAGACAAAGTAGTAAACATAAAAAGTGCATGCTCAAATATTTGGTATCTGAGACTGCCTTTTTTAACCCTTTCCTCCATATATACACCTTTATGGCTTGGGCGAACAGTGCAGATCCAGATCAGCCGGCACATCCGTGCCATCTGATCAGGATCTACACTGTTTGCCTTTTGATACATTCGTCTATTTCTGACCACAAAGCGACCAGGGCAGATCCTGATCAGATGGCACAGATGTGCCGGCCGACCTGGATGTACAATGTACACTGGTTGCACATGCGTAAAAACGTGTATATAAGGAGTAAAGGGTTAAGACTTACAAGCAATCTGTTGCCGAAGTGCTTGCTTTATCTTATATATATTTATGTGCAAACATAAGACCAGCATAATGTAATCTCATGTGTTCTAAATGGATCATTGGTCTATTAAAGCTGGAGATGGCTCCAAAAAGCCAGGTAATGTTGACTCGTTGTCAGATGAAATATGTTGCATGAAGTCATTTGTACATGAAATGAGTAAATTTATGTTGCATGAAGACGTTCGGTCGAAATATGCATGATAATATATTTGAATGTTGATTATTTTAAATTGTTTATTGTCACCTTGTTTTTTTTATATTGTAGTTTTTGGATTATTTTGTACTTTCCATTCCCACACATTTATTTTATATCTTATGCTTGGTACAGTCCAACATATGATCATACATAGCCCAGTTGAAGAAAATTATGATGTAATGTAAAGACATTCTTTTCACTTCCTGGTAGGAATTAAAGATGGGATTAAATTTGTGAACAACTAATGATTTGAAGCATTGTGTTTTGACTGTTCATTAGTTATGTTAAGAAAGAAAAAAAATTTGGATCAATTCTTTCTTTTTCCATTAAAACTAAGACAGATTTAAAGTAGAGATACCTGTTTCCATGTCTTCAGCAGCAGCATAAGATAAATAAGAAAAAAATCTACCAAAGATAAAAAGTATTTGTACGAAAGATAAAATAAGTAGACTGACTCACAGTTAAGTACATCTGTACCAGGAAATTATACATTTTTCTGAAGAACTAAACACTAAGTTATTATTGTCTTGTTTTTAACTCCTGTTGATTTTTTATGTTGCTCATTATAGATCAACTTGTAGCAGTAATTATACATGCTTTGACTATGCACCAGTTTTAGTAGATTAGATCACAGAACATTTTGGAATCTGGATCATCATGTTTTCACCATTTTTATGAATCTAAATACATCCTGTCCTTGTGTTCACCATGATATATTTGAACAAATGTTAGACTATATGTAAAACATCGATAGATATGAAACAGGGAGGTTCAGACCATATATTTCTGTGATGTAGACTAGAAGAGTATTATAAGCAGATCTGTATTCAAGTGAAAGATACATCTGAGCAAGGTGTTCAATTTAATACCAGTTTGCATCTTAGGTAACATATTTACATTTTTTTCTTACTTTTATATGAAAAAAATTGGGTTGTAATTCTCAGCTTTTCATTTTTCATTTATGTTAATTTCAGCACTGTGACCATTTTTTATAAAGCAGCAATTTAAGGATATAAGAATGCCAGAATAGTTACAAATTCATGTAAAGAGAATGTAACTCTTTCAGTTAGCAAAAGATACTACTGGTTTAAGTCCCCTGAATAGTTGGCTAGTCAGAAGTGGTGAAATGTCTAACTTTTTTGTTATACCTTAGATAGATGTCATTATTTTTTTCAAGTGTCACCCATATCTGTTGAGAGCAAATTGCACTTCACAGGTTTTAAGAAAGCCAACATTATAACTTTCCTTTACATATATTAACATAGTGAATTAACAATGGCATTTTTTTTTAATTAACAATCAGTCAGATTTGCTTGAATGACTGAATAGGTAAAAAAATAAGAGAAACAAAGTGAAGACATTTATCATAGAGTATGAACATTGAAGAATATGGTTGCTATGTTTACAGGTGATGAGCCTGATGATGCTGACTTGGATGCACCAAAGATTTATGAACCCATCCCATCATTGGATGAACTGGCTGAAAAACTGAATAGCTACATGGAACAGTACAATGAAACAGTACGTGGTGGGAAAATGGACTTGGTATTCTTCAAGGTAATAACCTTTGATTTTTAGTCAACGCGAGGACACTATCACTGTTGGTAACATACAGTTAATATCTCAGATTGTATGAAGAAATCTGAAGCATCAGTATCTGCTGGCTTCCGTGAATACATAATGTTATTGGTTATTAACCTGATGTCGGCGTCATGATATGATACATATTGTGCATAAACTGTTAACTTTATCACTTTGTTTCTAAAGAAGAAATAAAATTTTACATAATGTTTTAACTTGCTGTAGGTTAGAGGGAACTTTTTTATACAAAATTATCATATAAATAATAAATTGCAATATTGCAGGATGCTATGACAAACTTGGTGAAGATTTCACGTGTCATCCGTACACCAAGAGGTCACGCCCTACTGGTTGGTGTTGGTGGTTCTGGTAAACAGTCATTGACTCGACTTGCATCTTTCATTGCCACATACAAGACCTTCCAGATCACACTGTCCAGGTAAACTTGGCCTTGAATTTTTTTTTCTTACTGTTCACACAAGTTCATTTATATGAAGGAAGTAGAGGGTGCTCCAAAGTTTTTATGATCTTTGTTGTGTTAGTTTATTGCTGCAATACTACTACGAGGGATAAGTCTTCAGGGTTAAAAGGAGAAATTTGAACACTTTCTAAGATTTTCTTGGCATTTTTTTTTTTCAAATGAACAAAGTTATTAATAAATATAACTGTCATCATTTATAGAAAATATAATATTGAAAACTTTGCTGTAATTTGACTACACTAAATATGACAATTGAAATAAAGAAAATAGTGCTTTGTTAAGTTTTTTTTTAACATCCTGCTTTTACATTTAACAGATCCTACAATGTGCAGAACTTGATGGAAGACTTGAAGTTCCTTTATCGTACAGCTGGACAGCAGGGAAATGGTATAACCTTCCTGTTCACTGACCAGGAAATCAAAGACGAGGCTTTCCTGGAATACTTGAACAACATCCTGTCTTCAGGAGAGGTGTGTCTATTTATACTTCTACTACCGCTCAGGTTGAGTGATAAAGCTGACTCTGATAATTTAATCTTGTCATCTGATTGACATTGGTTTGAGAGTGTTACCTTCTTGACTATCTGCATGAGAAAATAATTAATTCTTAATGAACTAGTACTGCTGAAAAAAAATAAAAGCCATTTCTCTATTAAAGATACTTCTTTTGTCATCTGTCACTGCTTGGTATTTATTCTAGTCTCCTCTGGTTTATTCAGACTTTCTTTTTCATGGATTGGCAACTTTACACCCATCTTTTGAGCATAAATCAAAAGCTGTACATAGGTTTTATTTTGCAAAATTGTAAATTTATAGGTGTCAGGCTTGTTTGCCCGTGATGAAATGGATGAAATCTTGAATGAGTTGATAGGACCGATGAAGAAAGAATTCCCAAGACGACCTCCTTCCATTGAGAACCTGAATGAGTATTACCTCAGTCGATGCAGACAGAACCTCCATCTCTGTCTTTGTTTCTCACCTGTAAGTAATCTATGGTCTAATGTTAGAATTAATTTCTTTCGGAGTCATCATTAGAAGTTGGAGACACATTTTACAAGAAAAAGAATAAAAAGTTTCAGTAATTAAAGATATACCTGTAGATTTATTTCAAATTGAAAATGTAGTTAAACATAGTAATATATGTAATATCTATTCTGTAAAATGTTAACAACTGATGAAAATCTCTGATAAAAAAAAACTGATTTAATATTTTTGTTTTTCTGTGGAGCTTCACACTTTACTAAGCTGTCATGTTCTGATATGAAATTCTGAAAGTTTATAGACAGACTTTAAAAAATGTATTTGAGAAAATATTGATAAACATTTATGATTCCGATTGATAGGTTGGTGAGAAGTTCCGATCCCGATCATTGAAGTTCCCCGGTCTGATTTCTGGCTGTACAATGAACTGGTTCCAGCGCTGGCCAAAAGATGCCTTGATAGCAGTGTCCAATCATTTCTTGGCAAGTTACGACATTGTGGCCACACCCACTGTCAAGACAGCAGTCGTTAACACCATGGGTGTATTCCAGGTAAATGTTGGCAGTGAATTTCAGATAAAAATATGCAGAATGGTAGCTGACTTTTGGACTATTATTGACAGATTCTTAATGTCTGTATGAGCATCAGTTAAATCTTGCTTTCAGTCTCAGAGAGTCAGCTTGTCCTTCCACAGGTTTTGTTAGCCAAGTTAACTGTCTCCCTCTTTTGGAACTCTGTTAGAAACATGCATTTCACCCAGCCCTAACAACTGATCATAGCAAGCCATAAACCAAACCCAGACTTACCTTTTGTATGTTCTTTCCAGGATTTGGTAGCTGAACAGTGCATTGAGTATTTCCAGAGATTCAGGCGTCAGACATACGTCACACCAAAATCTTACTTGTCCTTCATTGGGGGTTACAAGGAAATCTATTCCCAGAAAAGAGGCGAGATTGGTGTACTGGCTGAAAGAATGAATACCGGTAAGGTTCAGTGAAATGTCCTAAACTTTATTGACTACTGATTCTTTTGCAGTGCTGTAATGTCTTGCAAACATTTTCAGCGACATTGCTTTTTTACTCAAACAACCACATCTGCTATAGTTTAAATTCAGTTTGGATGAAATAAATAAGTTTCTTACTTCTTAAAAATTATATCTCTTTTGGGAATTCAATGTGATTGTTGATACAATATTAGAAATGGCATCTAACCTGTTAATGTTTTTTTTTAATTTGAATATTTCTGTGGTAACTCGTACATGGATTAATGACTGTCCTCAGGTCTTAAGAAACTGGTTGAGGCATCAGAATCTGTAAATGAACTGTCAAAGGAGCTGGCTGTCAAAGAAAAGGAATTGGCTGTGGCCTCAAAGAAGGCAGATGCTGTGTTGGCCGATGTGACAGAGAAGGCTACAGCTGCTGAGAAAGTTAAGGCCCAAGTCCAGGTGGTCAAGGACAAGGCCCAGGCCATTGTAGATGTCATTTCTGTAAGTGCATTCTTGACTACATAATATCTTGATACTTATATGAGGCCTGGATAAAAGTTTTCTAGAGTAGTCCAGAAGTTTCAGATTTTTGCTCTCGGGCAGAGTCAATTTTCCAATTCTTTTAAATACAAAGCCATTTCTTTCAGAACAATAAGATTTCGTCAGTCTACATATTCCACGTTTTTCTGTTACTTTATTAGAATAATTAATTTTGATTATGACTTACAAGATGATTAAATGTGTAGCTTGACAAAGACATAATATTTTGATTCCTTCTACAGGCTGATAAAACAGTGGCTGAAGCAAAACTCGAAGCTGCTCGTCCTGCCCTGGAGGAAGCCGAGGCTGCTCTTCAGACCATTAAACCTGCACATATTGCCACCGGTATGTGAAGTTGAAGTTATATTTAACTTGTCCTTTAGAAGATGAAATAAAGTCAAAAAAAGTCTTGTCGTTAATTGCATAATTTTATGTGGAAAAGCTCAAGGTTTTAAGACATTGTTCACTCTTGTTTGTCCTGTTCCAAAGTAGCAATAAAAAGTCAAAAGAAGCAAGTGTCATTTACATGTATGTGGTGCTCATTAGCAAACTTGTTTTCAGTGATACTTATTGATGACGGATCAGAGACGTAAGTTAAGTGAAAGTATGTCATTATGTTTGAGGCGTTTTAGTTCACTTTATATTTGTATATTCTCAAGATTATGTATTTTTCAGTGCGTAAGTTGGCCAAACCACCACATTTGATTATGAGGATTATGGACTGTGTCTTGTTGCTCTTCCAAAAGAGACTAGACCCAGTCCAAATGGACCCTGAAAGACCATGTGTAAAACCCTCATGGAGTGAGGCCTTGAAGCTTATGTCCAGTGGTGGGTTCCTTCAAGGTCTGATGAACTTCCCCAAGGTAAACTTTAGTAGAATTTTGTGTAAGAAATACTGCTTTAGTTTTTTTTTACATAATATTTCAGACCTTCTAGAGTCAAGTGATTGGTAATGCTATGTTGATATTTTACAGTTTAAGAAATTGCCAGATAAAGTAACTTAAAAGTAACACTCACATACAAAGGTTCATTGATGAAAGATTCTTTGGACTTTAAGTTTTAACCTAAATTTTTATTTTGAGAATGTAGAGAACCAGAATTCTTGCAATTTCTGCAAAACACTTCTGGTGACTGCTTCCTTCAGCTCTGATCAGAAATTGGTGCCAATAGGAGGACACTAGTGTTTCTAAGAAAACAAAAATTTATTTTGGAATATTCAGCTAGAAATTTACTGTCTTTAAAATACAGATGTTTTCTTGACAATCAGTTATCTCTCCATAAATGTGAGGATAATATTATTTCTCTATTTACATAGGATACCATCAATGGAGAGACAGTTGAGCTGCTTGCCCCATACTTAACTATGGAGGATTACAATATTGACAGTGCCAGGAAGGTGTGTGGTGATGTGGCTGGTCTTGCATCATGGACACAGGCTATGAGTTTCTTCTACAGTATCAACAAAGAAGTGTTGCCATTAAAGGTATAAAACTGTTATTTGTGCTTATTGCTTGATGTCTGAACAAGTAGTTCCATAGTTGTTGAATGAACCTTAATGCATTTCATAAAAAGGTGCTAAGTTATGGTAGTCGTTTTCATCTTAATGGATAAGAGCTTTGAGTGATTTCTTTAGCAGGATACCCAACTAGATATGTTTACTTCAAGAGCAGATAAATAATGATGGTCATTTCTATGCAACAGAAAAAAATGTATGAGCAAGATCTTATAAATAGGCTGGTCTGAAAAACTCATGAATAGACACAACTCCTTCTGATGCTGTTCCCTCAGAAATATGTTAATCTTTCAGTAGTGTTCAGTTTCCAGGCAACTTGTCTATACATTTTCCCAATGACATGGAAAAACTATAAATTATACATGAATAGCCTTTTGTTCAAAATGCTAAACCCTACTTTATAATGGTGTAGGCAAACCTGGCAGTACAGGAGGCTAAGTTAGCTTTAGCTATGAAGGACTTGAACGAGGCCCAGGCCCAGCTGGATGAGAAGAATCGTGAACTCGCAGAAGTGATGGCCATGTATGATGCTGCTATGGCAGAAAAACAGGTAAAGTTGGGGAAATACTGTCTAAATTGAATTGCTACAATCAGAATTAATATTTGTAAACATGTACTTGATTATAGAATGTTGTTTTATCATCTTTTGAATCTAAAAATGAATTCAAAATGAAATCTTCATTTTGTATTGAAAACAAAAAATTGTATTCTTTATCATTAGTATAAATTTGTAGTTTCTTTGTAGGATTTATATGAAAATGCTCAGGCATTTTAAATAGATCTGTCTTAAGGTATTACCATTAATAAATGAATTACACAGTAATTTTTCTTTAAATGAGTGAAAGTATGAAAATTGGCATATCTGAAGTGATTCTTGTACTATTAATGTGAGTTGTTCTTGACTATTGTAGGCATTATTAGATGATGCTGAAGCTTGTAGAAGGAAGATGAACAATGCTACAGCCCTGATTGATGGTCTTGGAGGTGAGAGAGTCAGATGGACGGCAGCTAGTAAAGGGTTTGAGGCCCAGATACAGCGGCTTGTAGGTGACGTTTTACTCTGCACAGGCTTCTTGTCTTACTGTGGCCCATTCAACCAAGAGTTCAGACACCTGCTGAACAAGTCATGGAAGAAAGAAATGATTGCTCAGAAGATTCCATTTTCAGATGTAAGATGTATTATGAATTTTTTGTGTGTACACTAACAGATTTTTTTAAGTCGCATTGCACTTGCACCTTTACTGTTAAAAATATTACTTATAGAGGTCATTGACATAAATAAAAGTAGTAAAGGTCATGATGATAACTGTTTGAAGGTAAAATGGGACTTTAAAGTAACAGATATATTTCACTTAACAAAGTCTCTCTACTGGCTGCCATGTAATGTTGATCTTAAATGTAAGTTACGTTTTCTTAAAAACAATTTTCTTTCTCCATTTCATTTGTTTCTCTCTATTGCAGGACTTAAACATTGTGAATATGTTGGTCGACAATGCCACTGTGAGTGAATGGAATCTCGAAGGTCTACCTAATGATGATCTGTCCATCCAGAATGGTCTCATTGTGACCAAGGCAACACGTTACCCACTGTTGATTGACCCACAAGGCCAAGGCAAAATCTGGATCAAAAACAGAGAGTCCAAGAATGAATTACAGGTAAGAAGATATAAGTTTGAAATTGTTCTAAAAATAAGAATTACACATCATTCTTAAATTAAGACATTAATTCGTTGCAAAATCTGTCATTTGATGTTTATCTAATATAGGGGGTCATTGTCATGGATCTAGGGTATTATGTAAATATTATTGCCATTTTTGAATTTTTTTAACAGTTCTCTATATATTATTTTCGCTTCTGGTTTTATTATGGAAAGTAATTTACAACTTCAGAAAATTGCAACACATTATGTGGTGGAAATAGGTTGTGACATGTCTGTTGTGCTAATCCTATGCTATATATGCTTTCAGTTGACATCACTGAATCACAAGTACTTCCGTTCACATCT